>CM071846.1:43349300-43633329 GCA_036507275.1 Sicyos edulis | reverse complement strand
CAATTTCCTTTATTTTTACTTTTGCAACAAACCTTGCTCAAACCAAACCACAAACCCCTCCAAAAACCTACAAAAACCATCCAATAATTTTAGTAGCTGGAAAAGACACAAAACGACCACGACGGCCCGACCAAATTACCAAATTACCCCTAGGGCATACGGAAGACAGGGAAGAAAAACACCAGGTCGTTACAATATTCCCTCCTTTTTATGACTTTCGTCCTCGAAAGTCCTTAAGACAAAACATCGAGGGTAATGCAACCTCATCTCGTCTTCCCGCTCCCAAGTGGCTTCCTCTCAGAACCCGATTCTTCCACTGAACCTTTACCAAGCGAATCTCGTGATTACATAGCGTCTTGGTCTCAAAGGCAAGGATCCTCTTGGCTTCTCCTCGAAGTTCAAATCCTCATTCATTTGCAAAGGCTCAAAGTCCACAATGTGCGTACGGGTCGGCACATCTTTGCCTCAACATCGATACATGAAAAACACTATGCACGCGATAGTGACGGAGGTAGGGCTAGCAGGTAAGCAACTCTGCCAATCCTCTCTAGGATCTCAAATGGACCAACAAAGCGGGGACTCAACTTCCCACGCTTGCAAACCTCAAAACACCTCGCATCGGAGCAACCTTAAGGAACACATCTTTGACCAACCTCAAACTCCAAATCTCGGCGCCGAACATCGGTGTAACTCTCTCTGCTCGCTCACGAAATTTGTCAACATACTGAGCTCTAATCTTACATGACTGCACCATTGGTCAGCTGCGGTAACTTCGGGACCAAAAACATCTATCACCAACCTCTTCCCGAACCACGGGGGCCCGACAAACGCTTACCATACAATGCCTCGAATGGAGCCATACAGATAAATCATTGTAATGTTGTTATAGGCAAACTCCATCAGAAATCTGAGATCTTTGGTCCCAAGCGCACGGGAAATCCAACACACAAGCCCTCAACATATCCTCGAGAATCGATTCACTCTCTCTCGGTCGACCATCCGATGCGAGGGTGAAAAAGTCTGTCTTTAAAGCGCACTCTGTGCCCAAACCCATACGGGCGCTCTCGAGAAGCGAGAAGTGAACCGCGAGTCACGATCGACACAATCCTCACCGGCACACCATGATAACGGATGATCTGCTCCAAAAGCAATTTGCGCCCTTTGTTCCCACGGTATAAGTGTCTCTACAGGGAATGAAGTGTGCGCTCTTGAATCAAGCGAGTCGACTATCACCCAAATCGAGAGAACTTCCTCGGAGTCCTTGGCAAACCAGAGATAAAGTCCATGGAGATCTCTTCCCATTTCCCTTTGGGTACACTCGGTGCATTTGCAACAAACCAGTGGCCTCTGCTGGGTGCCTTCACTTCTGCGACAAGTGAGACAGGGTGACAAACTCTGCCACATCTCTCTTCATTCCCATCCACGGAAAGTGCTTAAGGTCTGATACATCTTGGTACACCCCAGGGTGCCAAGCAAAAGGAAGGGGTGGGCCTCAGAGAGCAACTCTGCCGCAAAAACTGCAATGTCAGGAACACACAGCGGCCTCTATAAGTCAACCCACCGTGCGGGAAAATACAAAGTCAAAGTCACCGTCAGTCGGCGCGACTCTGTCAACCAATCTCTTAAGTGTGGGGTCACCCAACTGGCCATCTATAATCCCATTTGCCTAATCGGCGGTGAGCAGTCCAATTGAGCTACCACAGCGGTAACCTCTCCCAACAACACTTTGCAACCTCGGCCCGCTCGAACTCTCTCTGCAAGCTGGTGAGGAACTCAACAACGCCGCAGAGTGCGGCGTCTTTCTACTCAAAGCATCGGCCACTACATTGGCTTTACCGGATGGTACAAAATCTCGCATGATCATAATCCTTTACCAACTCTAACCATCTCCTGCCTCATATTCAACTCCTTACGAGTAAAAGCGAGATACTTGAGGCTACGGTGATCGGTAAACATCTGAATCCGCTCACCATCACGGGTAATGCCTCCAAATCTTGATTGCAAACACCACTGCACGCCAACTCCATATCATGAGTCGGGTAGTTCTGCTCATACGGCTTTGGTGACGGGAAGCATAGGCAATGACCTTCCGTCTTTGCATCAACACACAACCTAATCCAAACTTGGAAGCATCACTTTGAGACCACGAAACCACTGTCCCCTCCGAGGCGCCAACACTGCAGCAGTCTTTGAAGTCAAGCTGCGCTTGAGCACGGCAAAGCTCTCATCACACCTTTGTCCCAAACAAACTCGACACCCTTCCTCGTCGGACGAGTGAGGGGCGAGGCTAAAGCGAAAAGTCCTTGGCGAACAGAAGCGGTAGTAACACCGCCAAACCCGAGAAAGCTGCGAATCTCGGCAAGGCCTGAAGTCGGCTTGGCCCATGAACTCACGGCCTCAATCTTCGCGGGGTCCACGGCTATACCATCTCTCGAAACCACGTGGCCTAGGAAGGCCACTGCTCCAACCAGAAATCACATTTGGAAAACTTCGCATAAATTTGGTTTTCCCTCAAAGTGCCAATACTCGCCTCAAATGCTCTGCATGGTCTTCTTTAGACCTCGAATAAATCGGAATATCGTCAATGAACACGATGTGAAAAGCTGTCCAAAAATGATTTGAACACCCTATCCATCATGTCCATGAACGCGGTGGGGCATTGGTCAATCAAGCGACATAACCACAAACTCATAGTGACCATATACGGACACGAAATTTGTCTTAGGAATGTCGGCATCACGATCCATGGCCCGATGGTAACCGGATCTCGAGATCTATCTTGGAGAACATGAAGCTCCACTGAAGGCGATCGAACAAATCATCGATACGGGGCAGCGGATACTTATTCTTCTTTGTCACCTTATTAAGCTCGCGGTAATCAATACATAAGCGCATAGAACCATCCTTCTTTTTCACAAAGCAGGCCCGGTGCTCCCACGGGGACACACTTGGGCGGATGAACCCTCGGTCTAACATCTCCTGCAAGCTGAATCTTGATTCCTTTAACTCACATTGGCGCCATGCGTCACGGAGCCTTCGAGATAGGGAGGGTCCTTGGCTCGAGCTCAATAATGAAGTCAACCTCTCTCTTTGGGGCAACCACGGTAACTCCTCGGGAAACACATCCGCGAACTCTGCCACGGCCGGCTTTGATCGGGCAGGCGAGCGGCGGCTCTTCCCGAACAACTTGGCTAGATAGCCCCAAGCTCCATGAGCTAGCAAGCGACGAGCTTTACGGTGACACCATCGGCGGGCAAACTCCACCTGGACTCCACGAAATTTAAAATTTGGGCGACACTGGCGCGGCTGAACACTACTTCTTTCCGGTGGCGGTCAATCAGCGCGTGGTTAGCGACTAACCACTCCATACCAAGAATCACATCAAAACCGCTCATAGGCGGAACTATGAGCGTGGCCTAAGCAACTCTCAGGATATCTCGATCCGGCCATCCTTAATCTTATCTCTAGCCAACATACTAACTCCCAAAGGAGTTGCAGCAGATAACTCAAAACCTAGAGGCTCTAATCTCAACTTAGCATGCTCGGCCAAACAACACGGATACAAATGAATCGTGGAACGAGAATCAAACAAGACAAATGCTTGGTGATCTAAAACAAGAAGCGTGCACGCCACGGCGGCATCAAATGCGCTCGGCCTCTGACGGTCGTAGCAAACACTCGACCCTAATTGCTTGCTGCTTATTTTGTTTGCCATATTTGGTGATCACAAAAACGGGCCATGTGACCCTCTCTACCACAGCGGAAGCACAATCTAGGTCGGTGACAAGCTCGGCGTGGACTTTCCCACAAGTAGCACAAGCGGGAAAGCGCACAGGTCCTCCTCTTTGTCGGGAGTGAAGCGATTTGGAGCTCTCGTGATCTCTGATGCGAAACTACCCTTGGCGCGCCGCCGCCTCCAAAAAGTCAAACTTCCTCTTACGCCCCACACCTCTTTGGGACGGAATGGCTGAGCAGGCGGCAACAACCCGCTCGGCGAGGATACTTCCCATTATAGATCGTGGCTAAGCTGGACTGACCCTAGCATAAGTGTCGGGGGCACGAGCCACGACATCACAGGAAACACCACGCCTCAAACCGGATATGAACTTCCGAATCTTGACTCGGGGTGGCAATCAAGCGAGGAGCAAAATATCCATACTCGAGAACTTGCGCTCATATTCCTCAATGGAATCGAGAACCTGCCGAGTTACGGAAGAGCTCCACCATCTTCTCCTGAGCCTCATCAGCGATGAACTTTACCTTGAACTCGGCCTTGAAGAACTCCCAAGTAGCGGGTGGAGACCCGGTGGTCTCTCGCTCAAGGTGGACTCCCACCACCATCTCATTTGTGCCTCCTAGCACATGAGCCGCACATCTCGGCCTCTCGAATATCGGGGCACACCATGATCGGGAAGGTGTACTCCAAATGGGCAATCCACACTGGCTGCCGCTAACGCATCACCGGTGGCATCAAACTTCTAGGGCTTCCACTTCACAAAATCCTTGACCACCTACCCAATTCCTCGGCACCCTCTGCCATATCGCCTGCAGGGCTACTTGCTCTGAGGAGGCTGGAGGTGCTCTTGAGCTCTCTTTGAACCAATCGAGTCATTTTGCTCGATCTGGGCTCGGGACTCTTCCATTCTGGCGCCAACAAGGCACAGGTCTCGCCCTCTGGTCACTCAACATGCGACCATAAAAGCCCTCATAGACTCGGCAAACTCTGCTCCGGGAGGCGATCTCCACGGCGCTTCGATCGCCTCAACGCCCGCTCTAGGCGTAACGGGAGGAGCTCTTTGGTGGAATGCCATCGATGGCGGCTTGGGACGATGTCCTGCGATATCGAGATCCGATCCCGATACCTCGACACGCTCTCGAACCTCCTCTCCGATGCGGGTGGTAGCATCTTTGGCGATCTACATCCAAACCAACAACGAATCAAAACACACTGTCACCATTCCACAACACCAAACAAGGCATACACTAGATGATAGGTATTGTAAATTCTTAACCCTTGTCCTTTCTAAAACAATAAATCTAGGCGTGCTGATGGTATCCAGTCTTGATGATCATGGAAAAACGACCTACAACAAAAGGTCGATCCAACGAGAATCTATGACTCGAGCTCGATACCAAGCTGTAAAGACCCAGACCCAAAAGGGGCTCTAAATGGGCCTTTACCCCAATGCATGTAGTGAAAATAAAAGACATTATGAAGAATACATTTGGATCCCAAGTAAAAAGCAGAAACATTCAACAACCCAAACATACATTTCTAAAAGCATACTACGATCAGAGATTTATTTAAACCATTAAAACAATCCACAAGTACAAATATCTTTGGAATCCATAAAGCGTAAGAAAACATCACGGGGCTGTGTGCGTCTACATGCATTCGGAGGAAATAATAAAAGTGAAGAGTCATGATAATTAAAATAAAATAATCGAGAGATGACAGCGAGTTCCATGATCACGGCTCCTCCTTGACCATCTGTCTCCCGCCTTGATTACAGTGGAAAACCACGAGAATAAGGGTGAGTAACGAATTACCCAGTAAGAATCCCCAAGCAGGGGTACAATACGATATACATGATCATCTAGAAGAATGTATGCAAGCTATGAGTACAAACACAGAGCGGAGCACATAGCTAAGTCCACACTTGGACCTCGGATGCCATCTCGGGGTCTTAGTCGGAAAATACCACAACACACTAAACGCGCTATCACGGGAACAAGTCCGGCCCACGGCAGCTCGCATCGTCGACACGAAAGGTGCACGGCTCAAGATCCCGAGGAGCTCTCGATCGGCGCCGTAATGGCGTAAGCGCGCGCGCATGCTCACTGCAAACTCACGGGAGTGCAGGGTCTAGTGGCAAGCTGCCCGAGTTCGATCACCATGCCTAACTAAATCTACGGATCGGTGTCAGCGACATAGGTGTGAGACACGGACACGTGAACTATGTCGGCTGTACCACCGCTTTGAGGCTAAGGAACCGTGTCGTGGTAGGCTTACACCGAGAAGCGGTCCTTGCCCTAACAGTGGCAATCAAGGGCTACGGCCGAACACGCCGAGGGGCGTGTCGGCTGCCGAGGGGCGAGGCAATGCCAAGTCATCATCCCGACCGTTGGGGCATTTAACGATCTGCCACCCTCACCCAAGATTGCGGGGGCCTACCGGTTGGGATAGCTAATCCCTCACGGGGTCCAGGGCGGAGAATCATCTCGAGCGTCCTTGCCATGGATGCAAGATACTTTATGCATCGGGCGGATGATTCTATCTACCTCAATTCTAAACCTTAACAATAATAACGATTCAATCAATGCGGTCCAATACGTGCTCATCGGATACAAAGAACCTAGCATGATACTACGAAGCAAGAAGCAGGATATCGAACATGCTAGAATAGAACAACCTAGCATGGGCTAACATGAGAAACAATACAAGAGTTCATGCCGATCAGAAATTGAGCAGAGCACCTAGGCTAAACATGCTAGTAATCATACACGGGCATACAAAACAACAATCACAAATATACCGCGAGAGTCCACACAACCTCGGTAAGAGATCCTTACCTTGGTGGAAGACTTCTACACACAAAACCTAAGTGCGGAACAATCCCGAGCTAGCGAGCGGGAACCTAGCAAACCAACAATAATCGGCATCTAAAATATCTAAACAACAATAGAACGACAAGCTCAAACAAAGGGAACTCACGCGCACGGCGACCACGAGCTTAGAAATCTGGCGGCAAAGCTGGCTCGGCAAAAGTGGTATTTGGCTGCGTATTTGGCACGGCGGGGACACGCGTATTGGTTGCTTGTACCCCGGCGCGGACACTGACATTTGTGCTGCTGCTTGTGGCGCGCAACGGACACGACAGCGCGCTGCGGCGCGGCGTCGTCTGGCGCAGCGCGCGCGGCGAGCGATTCGGCAGAACACGGCGAGCGGCTCAGCGAGGGGCAGCGCGAAGCGGCGTCCCGAGCAAAGCGCGCGGGCGGCGGCTCGGCAAGCGGACACGCGCGGGCGTGCGATGGGCGCGCGGACGCTTGGCGAGGAGCCTCTGGCGTCTGAGCGATCGGGCGATCTTCTTTGGGCGAAGCAGCGAAATTTCTTTGGGACAGATCTGGGCGTCTTGGCGGTGGTTCGACCGATCGGGCGTGGCGCGGTGGTGGCGATGATGGGCGCTCCTCTCGGCCGTTGCACAACACACACACACACAACCCCTTTTTCTTACATTCGGCCAACAAACACCCAAATGAGAAGATGAAGAAGGCGAAGACTTACCGGAATGATGATGATCGAACCCAAGGAGATGCAAGGATGAAGAACTCGGCAAGGCTATGGAGATGGAGAGCTTGGGCGGCCAAGAGGTGCTTTTGGAGAATAAGATGGAATAACCTAATTCTATTTCATTTAACCAAATGCACCAAAACTCCAAAATCCAAGGTTAACTAAGATGTGATGCGAGAAAGAGCAACATGAGCACCTAATGGCTCAATTGGCACACATCTCTACAAGCTTCGGAGACCCGGGTTCAAACCCATTTGCAAAGACAATTTCCTTTATTTTTACTTTTGCAACAAACCTTGCTCAAACCAAACCACAAACCCCTCCAAAAACCTACAAAACCATCCAATAATTTTAGTAAGCTTTGGAAAAGACACACAAGCGACCCTGACGGCCCGACCAAATTACCAAATTACCCCTAGGGCATACCTGGAAGACCGGGAAGAAAAACCTGGGTCGTTACAACTTCTTACCCGGGGTTGTGTGGACCCTGCGAACACTTGTTAGCATATTGATTTTTCATAACTGTATGAGTTTCTAGTGGATAGGCTTCATGTTTGCTTCTGATTCATGTTCGAGTTAAGTTTGTATTCCGTTAGTTCCGTGTTAGGTTTTGACATGTTAGGTTTAGTATAGAAGATAGTAGGAGGGTCTAGTGTAAGTCCCGCTCGGGTAAGGCCCGATGGGCATCCTAGGTGTGTAAGGCCCGATGGGCATCCTAGGTGTGTAAGGCCCCACTGGGCATGGTTATGGAGGTGTAAGGCCCGATGGGCATCCTAGGTGTGTAAGGCCCCACTGGGCATCACTGATTCTGGAGGTGTAAGGCCCGATGGGCATCCTAGGTGTGTAAGGCCCCACTGGGCATCACCGATTATGGAGGTGTAAGGCTCGATGGGCATCCTAGGGTGTGTAAGGCCCCACCGGGCATCACCGATTACGGAGGTGTAAGGCCCGATGGGCATCCTAGGTGTGTAAGGCCCCATTGGGCATCACTGATTCTGGAGGTGTAAGGCCCGATGGGCATCCTAAGTGTGTAAGGCCCCCCACTGGGCATCACCGTGTGTCTAGGTTGTGTAAGGCCCGAAGGGCATCCAAATGTAGGACCTAGGAGAGGTCAGACCTAAGCCCTTGAGTAGGCTCGCCCTTGAAGTAGCTCATAGCCTAAACCAACCGTTCCGCTCTAAGTCAATGTATGGTTGCTTGTCCGTGTGCTAGATGAGTTGTTTTCGTATTGTACCCCGGTTGGGGATTCTTCTTGAGTATTTCGTTGCTCACCCTTATTTTTACGTGGTTTTCCATCGGGTAACTTGGGATAGATTTGGATGGCTAGGAGGAGGTCTCTTTGGATGATCATGGATAGCGGACTCACGAGTTGCACGTTTCTTTTACTGGTTTCTTTATGATTTAGCATGTAGTGGGACTTGGGTCCCTAGGAAAAACACCCAAAAACTATTTTATGATTCTCATACCGTTTCCCTTGATTTGTTTTAAGAAAGTACTGATCAGTCATTTACTTGTTTTATTTAATTGGAATTATGCATTTGTTTTAAATATGCCTACTGCAAAGTTTTAAATCTCAAGCTCTGAATGACGTTTTACATTCTTAATCATGCATGGTAAGTAAGGACTTTAGATTAGAGACCGTTTCTTGGGTCGGGTTGTAAAGACCCGACCCAAAAGAGGCTCTAAATGGGCCTTTACCCCAATGCATGTAGTGAAAATAAAAGACATTATGAAAAATACATTTCGGATTCCAAGTAAAAACAAAAACATTCAACAACCAAAACATACATTTCTAAAAGCACACTCTGATCAGAGATTTATTTAAACCATTAAAACAATCCACAAGTACCAATATCTTTGGAATCCATAAAGCGTAAGAAAACATCCACGGGGCTCTGTGCCCGTCTACATGCATTCGTGGGAAATAACAAAAAGTCAAGAGTCATGATAAAATAAAATAGTCGAGATGATGCGAGATTCCATGATCACAGCTCCTCCTTGACCATCATCGCCTCGCGCCATGGTTACTGAAAGATAAGTAAGGGTGAGTAACGAATTACTCAAGAAGAATCCCCAACCGGGTACAATACGATATACATGATCATCTAGAAGATTGTATGCAAGCTATGAGTACAAACACGAGCAGAGCACATAGCTTAAGTCCACACTTGGACCTCGGATGCCATCTCGGGGTCTTAGTCAGGAAAATACCACAACACACTAAACGCACTATACGGGAACAAGTCCCGGCCTCGGCTATCTCTGTCGTCACGAAAGGTGCACGGCTCAAGATCCCGAGGAGCTCTCGATCGCGTTGTAATGAGCGTAAGCGCGCACCGCATGCTACCGCAAACTCGGAAGTGCGGGTCCAGTGGCAAGTCGCCCGAGTCGATCCACCATGCCTAACTAAATCTCTCCGGATCGGTGTCAGCGACATAGGGGTGTGAGACACTGGACACGTGAACTATGTCGGCTGTACCACCGCACTTTGAGGCTAAGGAACCGGTCGTGGTAGGCTTACACCGAAGCGGTCCTTGCCCTAACAGTGGCAATCAAGGGCTACGGCCGAACACGGCGAGGGCGTGTCGGCTGCCGGGGCGAGGCAATGCCAAGTCATCATCCCGACCGTTGGGGCATTTAACGATCGCCACCCTCACCCAAGATTGCGGGGGCCTACCGGTTGGGATAGCTAATCCCTCACGGGGTCCAAGGACGAGAAGCTGTCTCGAACGTCCTTGCCATAGATGCAAGATACTTTATGCATCGGGACCGGATGATTCTATCTACCTCAATTCTAAACCTTAACAATAATAACGATTCAATCAATGCGGTCCAATACGTGCTCATCGGATACAAAGAACCTAGCATGATACTACGAAGCAAGAGCAGATATCGAACATGCTAGAATAGAACAACCTAGCATGGGCTAACATGAGAAACAATACAAGAGTTCATGCGGTCGAGAATTGAGCAGAGCACCTAGGCTAAACATGCTAGTAATCATACGGGCATACAAAACAACAATCACAAATATACCGCAGAGTCCACACAACCTCGGTAAGAAATCCTTACCTTGGTCGGAAGACTTCTACACACAAATCCTAAGGCTGCGGAACAATCCCGAGCTAGCGGCGGGAACCTAGCAAACCAACAATAATCGGCATCTAAAATATCTAAACAACAATAGAACGACAAGCTCGGCTCGGGAACTCACGCGCGCGACGACACGAGCTTGGGGTCAGCTTGGCAAGCCGGCTGCACGGCAAGCGAAGCGCTTGCGCCGGCTGCTGGCACGCGGCAAGGACGCTGGCCGGCTGCGCTGCGCGGCACTGCGGCAACGACGAGCGTCTTGCGCGCGAGCGTCTGGCGAAGCGCGCGGCGCGGCGGCGCGGCGCGGCGATAAAGCGATGCTTGCGGCGGCGGCGCGGCGTCGCGGCGGCGGCAGCGATGCGACGCGGTTGGCGCGCGGCGGCGGCTTCGGGTGAAGGCCTCCTGGCGCGCGAGCGATCGGGCGAGCAGTTCGGGCGAAGGCCTCCTGGCGCGATCTGGCGTGCGATCTGTGCTGCTGGACGAACGGCAAGGCTGCTAGGACCGAATCGGCGTCGGCGAGCGATCGGCTGGGGCGTGCGGGCGCTGGCGAGGACCTCTGGCGTCGCGGCGATCGGGGCGATCTGCGCAAGGCTGCTTTCAGGGGCGATCTGGGCGTCGCGATGCGAGGGCTGCCGTTGTGGAGCCGGGCCGATGCGACGAGCTCGAGTCTTTGGACCTCCTCCGGTGGTTGCACAACACACACACACAAACCCCTTTTTTTCATACATTCGCCAACAAACACCCAAATGAGAAGATGAAGAAGAGCGAAGACTTACCGGAATGATGATGATCGAACCCAAGGAGATGCAAGGATGAAGAATCAGCAAGGCTATGGAGATGGAGAGCTTGGGCGGCCAAGAGGTGTTTTGGAGAAGAAGATGGAATAACCTAATTCTATTTCATTTAACCAAATGCACCAAAACTCCAAAATCCAAGGTTAACTAAGATGTGATGCAGAAAGAGCAACAAGAGCACCTAATGGCTCAATTGGCACACATCTCTACAAGCTTCCGGAGACCAGGATCAAACCCCATTTGCGGCACAATTTCCTTTATTTTTACTTTTGCATCAAACCTTGCTCAAACCAAACCACAAACCCCTCCAAAAACCTACAAAAACCATCCAATAATTTTAGTAACTGGAAAAGACACAAACGACCACGACGCCCGACCAAATTACCAAATTACCCCTAGGGCATACGGAAGGCCGGAAGAAAAACACAGGTCGTTACAATATTCCCTCCTTTTTATGACTTTCGCCCTCGAAAGTCCTTAAAAAAACAGCTCGAGGGTAATGCAACCTCATCTCGTCTTCCCGCTCCCAAGTGGCTTCCTCAGAACCCGATTCTTCCATCGAACCTTTACCAAACGAATCTCGCGACACGCAGCGTCTTGGTCTCAAAGGCAAGGATCCTCACCGGCTTCTCCTCGAAGTTCAAATCCTCATTCAGTTTGCAAAGGCTCAAAGTCCACAATGTGCGGCGGTCCGGCACATCTTGCCTCAACATCGATACATGAAAAACACTATGCACCGATAGTGACGGAGGTAGGGCTAACCAGGTAAGCAACTCGCCAATCCTCTCTAGGATCTCAAATGGACCAACAAAGCGGGGACTCAACTTCCCACGCTTACCAAACCTCAAAACACCTCGCATCGGAGCAACCTTAAGGAACACATGCCGACCAACCTCAAACTCCAAATCTCGGCGCCGAACATCGGGCGTAACTCTTCACTGCTACTCCGTTTGTCAACATACGAGCTCTAATCTTCTTCAGATCGCACCATTGGTCAAGCTGCGATGAATCGGGACCCAAAACACTGTCTATCACCAACCTCTTCCCGAACACGGGGACCGAAACAACGCTTACCATACAATGCCTCGAATGGAGCCATCGAATCGCCGATCGTAATCGTTGTTGTAGGCAAACTCCATCAAGAAATACGATCATGGTCCCAAATCGCTCGGGAAATCCAACACACAAGCCCTCAACATATCCTCGAGAATCGATTCACTCTCTCGGTCGACCATCCGTCCGAGGGTGAAAAGTCATCTTTGGCGCACTCGTGCCCAAACCCTTACGGAGCGCTCTCGAAGCGAGAAGTGAACCGCGAGTCACGATCGGACACAATCCTCACCGGCACACCATGATAACGGATGATCGCTCCAAAAGCAGTGCGCCCCTTTGTTTCCACGGTATAAGTATCTCTACCGGGAATGAAGTGTGCGCTCTTGGTCAAACGGTCGACTATCACCCAAATCAGAGAACTTCCTCGGAGTCCTTGGCAAACCGGATATAAAGTCCATGGAGATCTCTTCCCATTTCCATGGGGTACACTCGGTGGTTGCAACAAACGGTGGCCTCTGCACAGGTGCCTTCACTTGGCGACAAGTGAGACACCGGTGACAAACTCTGCCACATCTCTCTTCATTCCCATCCACGGAAAGGTGCGCTTAAGGTCTCGATACATCTTGGTACCCGGGGTGCCAAGCAAAAAGGGAGCTGTGGGCCTCGAGAGCAACTCGGCTCGCAAACTCTGCAATGTCCGGAACACACAACCGGCCTCTATAAGTCAACCCACCGCATCGGTGAATACACAAAGTCAAAGTCACCGTCAAGATGACTCATCAACCAATCTCTTAAGTGCGGGGTCACCCAAGCGGCCACATCTATAATCCATTTGCCTAATCGACGGTGAGCAATCCAGCCGAGCTACCACTGGCGGTAACCTCTCCCAACAACATCGCAACCTCGGCCCGCTCGAACTCTCTCTGCAAAAACTGGGTGGGAACTCAACAACGCCGCGCGAGTGCGACGTCTTTCTACTCAAAGCATCGGCCACTACATTGGCTTTACCGGATGGTACAAAATCTCGCGATCATAATCCTTTACCAACTCTAACCATCTCCTCTCGCCTCATATTCAACTCCTTCGAGTAAAGCAGATACTTGAGGCTCGGTGATCGGTAAACATCGAATCCGCTCACCATACGGTAATGCCTCCAAATCTTGATTGCAAACACCACTGCACGCCAACTCCATATCATGAGTCGGGTAGTTTCTGCTCATACGGCTTGGTGACGGGAAGCATAGGCAATGACCTTCCGTCTTTGCATCAACACACAACCTAAACCAAACTTGGAAGCATCATCAGAGACCACGAAACCACTGTCCCCTCTCCGGATTGCCAACACAGTCTTTGAAGTCAAACTACGCTTGAGCACGGCAAAGCTCTCATCACACCTCTTTGTCCCAAACAAACTCGACACCCTTCCTCGTCCGACGAGTGAGGCGAGGCTAAAGCAGAAAAGTCATTGTGAACGAAGCGGTAGTAACACCGCCAAACCCGAGAAAGTGCGAATCTCGGCAAGCCGAAGTCGGCTTGGCCCATGAACTCACGGCCTCAATCTTCGCGGGGTCCACGGCTATACCATCTCTCGAAACCACGTGGCCTAGGAAGGCCACTGCTCCAACCAGAAATCACATTTGGAAAACTTCGCATAAAGTGGTTTTCCTCAAAGCCGCCAATACTCGCCTCAAATGCTCTGCATGGTCTTCTTTAGACCTCGAATAAATCGGGAATATCGTCAATGAACACGATGGCGAAGGTGTCCAAAAATGACTTGAACACCCTATCCATCATGTCCATGAACGCGCGTGGGGCATTGGTCAATCCAAACGACATGACCACAAACTCATAGTGACCATATCTAGAGACGAAAAGTTGTCTTAGGAATGTCGGCATCCACGATCCATGAATCGATGGTAACCGGATCTCGAGATCTATCTTGGAGAACACGAAGCTCCAAGCCGATCGAACAAATCATCGATACGGGGCAGCGGATACTTATTCTTCACTTTGTCACCTTATTAAGCTCGCGGTAATCAATACATAAGCGCATAGAACCATCCTTCTTTTTCACAAAGCAGAATCGGTGCTCCCCACGGGGACACACTCGGACGGATGAACCCTCGGTCTAACATCTCCTGCGTGAATCTTGATTCCTTTAACTCACTGGCGCCATGCGATCACGGAGCCTTCGAGATAGGGAGGGCCACGGCTCGAGCTCAATAATGAAGTCAACCTCTCTCTTTGGGGGCAACCCGGTAACTCCTCAGAAACACATCCGCGAACTCCGCACGGCCGGCACTGATCGACAGACAGCGAGGGGCGGCTCTTCCGCACAACTTGGCTAGATAGCCCCAAGCTCCATGAGCTAGCAAAGCAGCGAGCTTTCACGGTGACACCATCGGCGGGCAAACTCCACCTTGGACTCCACGAAACTTAAAGTGGGCGACACGGCGGCTGAACACTACTTCTTTCCGGTGGCGGTCAATCAACGCGTGGTTAGCGACTAACCACTCCATACCAAGAATCACATCAAAACCGCTCATAGGCGGAACTATGAGCGTAGCCACAAGCAACTCTCCGGATATCTCGATCCGGCCATCCTTAATCTTATCTCTAGCCAACATATTAACTCCCGAAGGAGTTGCAATGAATAACTCAAAACCTAGAGGCTCTAATCTCAACTTAGCATGCTCGACCAAACAACACGGATACAAATGAATGCGTAGAAACAGAATCAAACAAGACAAATGCGCAGTGATCTAAAACAAGAAGCGCACGCCTTACACGGCAGCATCCGACGCTCGGCCTCTGACGGGTCGTAGCAAACACTCGACCCTGCTGCTGCCGCATACTGTTTGAGCCGCCATAGTTGGTGATCACAAAAAGCGGGCCATGTGACCCTCTCTACCACAACGGAAGCACAATCTAGGTCCAGGTGACAAGCTCGGCGTGGACTTTCCCACAAGTAGCACAAGTGGGAAGCGCACGGTCCTCCCTCCTGCTTTGTCGGGGTGGAAACGGATGGAGCTCTCACGATCTCTGCTTCGAAGCGCCTTTATGGCGCGTGCCGCCTCCCGAAAGTCAAACTTCCTCTTCGCCCCACACTTTGGGACGGGATGGCTGAACAGAGCGGCAACAACCCGCTCAAGCAGGATACTTCCCATTATAGATCGTGGCTAATCTGGATGACCCTAGCATAAGTGTTAGGGGCACGAGCCCGACATCACGGGAAACACACCGCCTCAATCCGGATATGAACTTCCGAATCTTCACTCGGGGTGGCAATCAAGCGAGGAGCAAAATATCCATACTCCGAGAACTTGCGCTCATAATCCTCAATGGAATCGTAGACCCCGCGCCGAGTTACGGAAGAGCTCCACCATCTTCTCCCGAGCCTCATCATCGATGAACTTTACCTTGAACTCGGCCTTGAAGAACTCCCAAGTAGCGGGTGGAGACCCGGTGGTCTCTCGCTCAAGGTGGACTCCCACCACCATCTCATTGTGCCTCCTAGCACATGAGCCGCACATCTCGGCCTCGAATATCGGGGCACACCATGATCGGGAAGGTGTACTCCAAATGGGCAATCCACACGGCCGCCGCTAACGCATCACCGGTGGCATCAAACTTCTCGAGCTTCCACTTCACAAAATCCTTGACCACCTACCCAATTCCTCGGCACCTCCGCCATATATCGCGCTCTGGGGCTACTTGCTCCGAGGAGCTGGAGGAGCTCTCGAGCTCTCTTTGAACCAATCGAGTCATTTTGCTCGATCCGGGCTCGGGACTCTTCCGCCTTGCGCCAACAAGGCACAGGTCTCGCCCTCTCGGTCACTCAACATGCGACCATAAAAGCCCTCATAGACTCGGCAAACTCTGCTCCGGAGAGCGATCTCACGGCCTTCGATCGCCTCAACGCCCGCTCTAGGCGTAACGGGAGGAGCTCTTTGGTGGAATGCCATCGGTGTCGGCTTGGGACGATGTCCTGCGATGCTCGGATCCGATCCACGATACCTCGACCGCTCTCGAACCTCCTCCCGATGCGGGTGATAGCATCTTTGGCGATCTACATCCAAACCAACAACGAATCAAAACACGCTGTCACCATTCCACAACACCAAACAAGGCATACACTAGATGATAGGTATTGTAAATTCTTAACCCTTTTCCTTTCTAAAACAATAAATCTAGGCGCACTGATGGTCGCCAGAGTCTTGATGATCATGGAAAACGACCTACAACAAAAAGGTCGAGTCCACAGAATCTATGACTCGAGCTCGATACCAATCGTAAAGACCGACCCAAAAGGGGCTCTAAATGGGCCTTTACCCCAATGCATGTAGTGAAAATAAAAGACATTATGAAAATACATTTTGGATCCCAAGTAAAAATAGAAACATTCAACAACCAAAACATACATTTCTAAAAGCATACTACGATCGAGAGATTTATTTAAACCATTAAAACAATCCACAAGTACCAATATTTGGAATCCATAAAACGTAAGAAAACATCCACGGGGCTCTGTGCCCGTCTACATGCATTCGTGGGAAATAATAAAAAGTGAAGAGTCATGTTAATTAAAATAAAATAATCGAGAGAAGACAAAGCGGGTTCCATGATCACGGCTCCTCCTCCTTGACCATCCTGTCTCCGCCTTGATTACTCGTGGAAAACCACGAGAATAAGGGTGAGTAACGAATTACCCAAGAAGAATCCCCAACCAGGGGGTACAATACGATATACATGATCATCTAGAAGAATGTATGCAAGCTATGAGTACAACACGAGCGGAGCACATAGCTAAGTCCACACTTGGACCTCGGATGCCATCTCGTGGTCTTAGTCAGGAAAAATACCACAACACACTAAACGCTATACGGGAATAAGTCCGGCCTCACTGTCTACTATCGATACGAAAGGTGCACTGGCTCAAGATCCCGAGAGCTCTCGATCGGCGTTGTAATGAGCGTAGCGGCGCACCGCATGCTCATTGCAAACTCGGGGTGCCGGGTCTAGTGGCAAAAGCTGCCCAGTTCGATCACCATGCCTAACTAAATCTACGGATCGGTGTCACCGACATAGGGGTGAGAGACACGCGGAACACGTGAACTATGTCACTGTACCACCGCTTTGAGGCTAAGGAACCGGTCGTGGTAGGCTTACACCGAAGCGGTCCTTGCCCTAACAGTGGCAATCAAGAGGCTACGGTCGAACACGCCGAGGACGCGTCGATCGCCGGGGACGAGGCAATGCCAAGTCATCATCCCGACCGTTGGGGCATTTAACGACCGCCACCCTCACCCAAGATTGCGGGGCCTACCGGTTGGGATAGCTAATCCCTCACGGGGTCCAAGGACGGAGAAGCGTCTCGAACGTCCTTGCCATAGATGCAAGATACTTTATGCATCGGGCGGATGATTCTATCTACCTCAATTCTAAACCTTAACAATAATAACGATTCAATCAATGCGGTCCAATACGTGCTCATCGGATACAAAGAACCTAGCATGATACTACGAAGCAAGAACAGATATCGAACATGCTAGAATAGAACAACCTAGCATGGGCTAACATGAGAAACAATACAAGAGTTCATGCGATCAGAATTGTAACAGAGCACCTAGGCTAAACATGCTAGTAATCATACACAGGCATACAAAACAACAATCACAAATATACGCAGGTCCACACAACCTCGGTAAGAAATCCTTACCTTGGTCGGAAGACTTCTACACACAAATCCTAAGTCATGGAACAATCCCGAGCTAGCGGCGGGAACCTAGCAAACCAACAATAATCGGCATCTAAAATATCTAAACAACAATAGAACAGCAAGCTCGGCTCGGGGAACTCACGCGCGCGCGACGACACGAGCAGGGGCGCTGGCAAGCGGGCACGGCAAGGACGCGCGGCGGCGCGCTACCGGCACGGCAAGGACGCGCGCGCTGGCGCGCGCACCGCGGCACGCGGCAAGGACGATGCTTGCGCGAGCGCGGGCGGCGCGGCGCTGGCGTTGGCGCGGCGACGGCGAGCGTCGACGCGCGCGGGTGGCTGGCGGCGGCGCTGGCGCGGCGGCAGCGCGCGACGGGCCTTGGCGGCGCGCGGGCGAGCGGCTTCGGGTGAAGGCCTCTCGGCGCGCGCGAGCGGCGGCGGCTTCGGCGCGAAGGCCTCTGGCGCGCGATCCGGCGCGCGATCGATCTTCTTTGGGCGCGACGAACGGCAAGGCTGCTAGGACAGATCTGGCGTCGCGGCGATCGGTGGGACGTCGCGGTATTGGCGAGGACCTCTGGCGTCGCGAGCGATCGGGCGATCTGCAAAAGGCTGCTGGGCAGATCGGGCGTGCGACGACAGGGCTGCCGTTGATTGGCGGAGCTGGCCGATGCGACGAGCTCAGTCTTTGGACCTCCTCATTGGTGCAACACACACACACACAAACCCCTTTTTTCATACATTCGGCCAGCAAACACCCAAATGAGAAGATGAAGAAGACGAAGACTTACCCGGAATGATGATGATCGAACCCAAGGAGATGCAAGGATGAAGAATCAGCAAGGCTATGGAGATGGAGAGCTTGGGCGGCCAAGAGGTGTTTTGGAGAAGAAGATGGAATAACCTAATTCTATTTCATTTAACCAAATGCACCAAAACTCCAAAATCCAAGGTTAACTAAGATGTGATGCAGAAAGAGCAACAAGAGCACCTAATGGCTCAATTGGCACACATCTCTACAAGCTTCCCGGGAGACCGGGATCAAACCCACTGCAAAGACAATTTCCTTTATTTTTACTTTTGCATCAAACCTTGCTCAAACCAAACCACAAACCCCTCCAAAACCTACAAAAACCATCCAATAATTTTAGTAAGCTGGAAAAGACACAAACGACTCGACGACGGCCCGACCAAATTACCAAATTACCCCTAGGGCATACGGAAGGCCGGGAAGAAAAACACGGGTCGTTACACTACCCCCGACCGCCGGTTAGGAATTAGCTACCCACTTCGGCATAGCCTAGTTTGTAGCCTGCTAGAGCGGAACCCTACCATCGGTGTAAGCCTGCCCTGGCCGGTTCTTAGCTTCAGGTCAACGAATCATGCTGCACAGATGAGCGTCGAGGGCCTCGCGCTACTGTGATCAGTGACACCGCTTCCGAGTCATAGGCATGTGCACCTGGCCCGCGTAGTTTGCCCTTAAGCCCCCGCATTTACGCCGGTTGCAGAGGAGCATGCGGTGTGCGCGCACACTCGTTAGTTGCCGGTTCGGAGAGCTCTCTCGGGCTAATGTCGTGAGTACACCATTCCTTCCGTTAGAGCCTGACTTTGGGTACTCTCCCGTAAGTCCAGATTAGTGCAAGGGCAAGGAGGCCCTTGAGGACATTCTTGGGATCAGTGTATTTCCCCCGAGTGACAGATACCTCGGTGATGTCCAGGATTGGTCAGTGTATCCAATCCCAGCTAGGCCGGAAGAAAGAGACTTCCGATGACTCCAGATCTTGTTTTATGAGCTCGTTGAGCCATGATCTGTGTTGGTAGCTGTTTGCTTGCATGCTTTGGTACTAGATGACTGATTATATCGTATTGTACCCCGGTTGGAGATTCTTACTGAGTAATTCGTTACTCACCCTTATTTCCGTGGTTTTTCCACAGGTAACCATGGTGCGAGACAGTATGGCTGAAGGAGGAGCTGTGATCATGGAAAACCCGTTGTTAAACTCTGAGTTTTATGTTTATGATTTAAATGTTCTCTGAATGCATGTAGTTAGGCACAGAGCCCTAGGGTGTTTTCTGAATGTATTTCCGGATTCTAGCATTGTTGTAAAGTTTGTATGTTTTAAATAAATCTCTGATCAGAGTAAGTTTTGGAAATGTATTTGTCTTGGAACAGGTGCTTGGAAACAGGGACAGGTTTCAGAAAATTAAATGGATGTTTTATGTTTTAGTTTTTACTTAGAATTCGAACACCATCTTACAAATTTTCTGTAGATTTGTATGCATGCATTGAGATAACGGCCTATTTAGAACCCCATTCGGGTCGGGTCGTTACAAGTATTAACTTTTGAGGTAGTCTTGCCGATTCGTGTCGCTCACGATCCGCAAGCTTTGTGGTTGCCGTTATCCGTATCCCTCGCGATGTTCTGGGTGTGGAGTTTCTGGTTGGAAGATGAGATAGGTCTAAGCTAAAAGGAGGAAGTCCTTTGAGTAGCCAGATGGACTTAAGAGTTAAGTGGTAGCTTGGAGGCGAGCTTCGCTCGTTGTAAGCTTGGCTTTGTTCCTAGTTGATGTGCATTCGCAGTTGGCGTTATAACGGAGCCACAATTGAGTGGGTTGGCTCAGAGGTGCCGTGGTATTGGTTGGTAAAACCTTTGAGCTGTTATCCTCAAGGTGTTGTGTTGCAAGTAGCCGCGTGATATTTTATTCCTTGCTACTCGAGATTTCCGTGAGAGGAATGTTGGTTGTTTTCTTGTCTGGCTATGTTCACTTAGGCCAGTTGCTGGTAGGATTGCATTGGAAAGTTTGCGGTCGACCGATGGGGGGCTCCAATTTGTTAGTTTGGCTGAGTGGAGCTTGTGCCTGGACCTTGTCATTTAGGGGTGGTCGTAGCTGAAGTTTCAGCTGGTGTGAGTGGTGTTAGCCGTCTGGTGAACCAGGAATGTTCCCCTTGACTTTGGTGCGACAATTTCTCTTTAAGATGGTTGCTTAAGTGTTGTGGACGCGTACTAGTTGAAGAAGTTTGCCTTTAGGATCAATCTCCAGTTGGTGGTTCGATTGGATTTCGTTAAGGCTTGTAGGCAAACATTGGGGTTCGATGGTCTCTTGTGAAGTGAGAGTAGGCCGATTAGTTTTTGGAACCCGGGAGGTTCAGTTGTTTGGTCAGCATGGTGTAGGGTTGAGGCTGTTTGTTAACAGCTGTGAGCATTCAGAGAAGTTACGCCAGTGCGTGGCGTAGAGTTTTAGAGCTTGTGACCAGTCCACGAGTTGCTGAGAGTAGCGCCGTAGAGGGGCGTTCTAAGTTGGGTCAGTAGGGATAAGTGAGCCCTAGTTTTGTAAGACCGTTTGAGAGTTGGTGCGAGTCAGAGGATGTGGCTTATCAACTAGCACTATCGCATCTCTTTCTTCGGAGTTCAATGTATATCCAGTCTTGGTTGAGATAGTTTGTGGCAGACTCGATGTCATTGTGGCTTTGAGCCTTTGGGAACCCAAGAGGGTTTGGGTTTTCGAAGAAGAACTAGTGTTGTCTTAACCGGGAGTTCGGTTGGTTAAGGATCAATGGCGTTTTCCTAGAGTTGTTTTCGTCTTAGGATTTCGGGGACAAAAGTCTTGAAAGGAGAAAGTATTGTAACAACCCAGTTTTCTATTCCGGTTTCCCAGGGGCTTCCGGTTCAATATTCGGTTGTTCAGTTGGGTCGTTAAAGCTATTTTAACCCTTAGGGGTATTTTGGTCATTTTGCTCCCCGATCAGGGTTTGTGGATTTTCACGATTTCAGGGTCTTTCCTACCCTTTATTGAGGCTTGACTGTTGTTGGTTGCAAGACCCAAGAAGTTTGTGCTAGTTGTTCGGAAGCTTGGAGGTGGTTTGGTTATTAGCAAAATTAATGTAAATTAAAGTGCCTCCATTGGGATTTGAACCCTTGACCTAAAGGTGATTTGGAAGCTTGTTTTAAATGAGTAAAATAAGATGCGTTAGCTGGGACTCGAAGGAGGAAAGCCCTGGGAAGGGGCTTTGGGTCGCCAAAACCTAATTATATTAGGAAAAGGGAAAAAGGAAACAAAAGAATTCGTATTCTCCTTTGATCTTGCCGATTTCTCTCTCTCTCTCTCTCTCTCTCTCTCTCTCTCTCTCTCTCCCTCTTGCCGAATTCTTGCTCCTCCTCCCCCATCTCCTTGCAGTTTCATCAAGATCAAGAAGCAAGATCAAGAATCATGTAAGTTCCTCTTCTTCTTCTTCTCCTCAAAGTCGAATTGTTTCCCTTTGGTGTTTGGCCAATCCCTAACCGAGGAATTGGTGTTTTCCTTGTGGCCGAGACCCTCTTGGGTGTTTCTTGGAGTTGCCGAGCCTTGATCTCCCTTTCTTGGAGAGTGCCAAATTGCCTTCTTGATTCCTCTCTGTAACGGCCCAGTTTTCTATTCCAGTTCTCGAGGTGCTTCCGGTTCAGATTCAGTGGTTCGGTTGGGCCGTTAGAGCTGTTTTGACCCTTAGGGGTATTTTGGTCTTTTTGCTCCCCGGGCAGGATTTGGGTTTTGGG
Organism: Sicyos edulis; assembly: GCA_036507275.1. NCBI lineage: Eukaryota > Viridiplantae > Streptophyta > Magnoliopsida > Cucurbitales > Cucurbitaceae > Sicyos > Sicyos edulis. The sequence continues at coordinate 43,610,854 of CM071846.1, read as the reverse complement.
CAAGTGATCGTTGTTTGGGTGTTTCCTTTGGGATTCGAGCCCAGGCCCTTAGAGATGATTTGGGAGTTTGTTTAAGTGAGAGTTATTGTTTGGAAAAGGTTGCTTCTGCCGGGTCTCGAAGGAGGAAGCCGGGAAATGGGATTTAAGGACTTTAAGACTTATTTAAATTTGGAAAGAAAATTGGTTAAGGATGGAAAGGAGGATAAAATGCCATTTTTCCTTTTAATTCCCTTTTTCCTTTTATTTTTCCCTTTTATTTTCCAAAATCCCCAAAATTTCCTTTTTCTCTCCCTTTTCTCTCTCCTCCAGCCCGAGCAGCCCCTTGGCCGCACCATGCCCATCCCTAGTCGCCCATGTCCAGCCCTAGCCGAGCCCTCGCTCCAGGCCGCCCAGCTCACCCATGCCGCGCCGTGCCGAGCCACCCCAGCGCGCCGATCGCATCGCCCTCGCCCTAGTCGCGCGAGCCCGGATCTGCATCGCCAGGCCATCTTCGTGTCGCCTTGGTCGCGCGCCGAGTCAGATCTGCATCGCCTCGCCCTAGTCGCGCCGAGCCCGGATCTGCATCGCCCAGCCATCTCCGTGTCGCCCAGTCCGTGTCGAGTCGCCCCGAGCCCCTCGCCGCGACCGAAGTCGCTCGCCCTAGTAGGTCGCCGTGCCTTCCCGGCGCGCCCGAGCCCATCGCGTCGCGTCGCTCGCGCGCGCGCGCGCCGCTGGCGCCCTCCTCTACCAAGCGCGCGCGTGTGTCGTCGCGCCACCGAGAGCTCGAGCCCGCGCCCGCGCGCTTGCTGCCTCGCCCACGGCAAGGCGCGCGCGCGCTGCGCCAGCGCCCCGCCTGCGCCCGAGTGCCCAGCGCTGTGTGCCCAGCGCCCGGCCACCACTCTCTTCGCCCCCTCACTGTTGTTGTGTCTTTGGTTGGCCCGAGCCTTGTGGCTTCTCGGATGGTATTTCCGAGTCTTTTCTTCGTTGGGCCCCGATTTGTTGGTCTTTGTTTAGGGATTTATTTGGGCTGTTTTATGTATTTGATTTGGGTGCTTTATTTTATGTTTAGGTTGTTTGGGTTCGATTAGAGGCTCGAGGATTGCTTGGTTGATTTGTGATTATTTTCTCGCTTGTCCTGTAAGGATTTCTTACCGTGGTTGTGTGGACCTGCGATATATCTCGATTGTGCCTTGTATGTTTGCTTTGATTGTTATGAGCATGATAGTGATAGGCGACTTTGTTTGATCTCTTGCTAGCATGTTTGTTGATTTTACATGTTAGTGCCATGCTAGGTTTGTTCTTCCAAAGCATGCTTATGATTCTGTTTAAGTGGTAGTATCATGCTAGGTAAACGTGATTGATGTCGGTCATTGCTTGCTAGCCAGAATCATTGATTTACTCGGTATTCTTAGATAGCGTAGTAGGGTTTGTCATCATCCGCAGGGTGAGAGCGGACATAACGTACTTTGTCCCCACCGGTCGGGAGTAGAGCGAAGCATAACGTACATTGCTTCCCCGGCAGCCGATGTGGATGTAGCTACCACATCGGCATAAGCCGAGTTTGTAGCTCGCTAGAGCGGAACCCCGCCAGCGGTGCAAGCCTGCCTTGGCCGGTTCTTAGCTTCGTGTCGGTGGTACAGCCGCAGATGAGTGCCGAGGGCCTCGCACTCTCGTGTGTTCGGTGACACCGCCGAGACTTTAGGCATGCGTGCACGCCCGCGTAGTTTGCCCTTAGGCCCCGCATTTACGCCGGTTGCGAGATGAGCATGCGGTGTGCGCGCGACACGCGCGTTAGTCGCCGGTTCGGAGAGCTCCCGGGCTAATGTTCGTGAGTACACCATTCCTTCCGATTTAGAGCGATCGCGGGTACTCTCCGATAGTCCGCATTGTTAGCGAGGGTAAGAGGCCCTTGAGGACACCCCATTGGGCTTGGCTTTTGAGCTAATCAATTGGTCGAGGAGAAAGACCCTCGAGGGTGTCGGACATCTTGGGATCGGTTTTTTGAGTGATCAATTGGCCGAGGGAGAAAGACCCTCGAGATGTCCCGGGATTGGTTATGAGAACCAATCATTAGGCCTAAGTAGGAGACTTCCGATGATTCGGAAGTAAGAGACTTCCGATGTTTCCAGATCTTGTTTTATGAGCTCGTTGAGCTATGATGCTGTGTTGATAGTCATTTGCTTGCATGTTGAGGTGCTAGATGACTCGATGTATCGTATTGTACCCCGGTTGGGGATTCTTCTTGAGTATGTTTATACTCACCCTTATTTATCTTTCTGTAACTTGGGACAACACCGGGAGGGCTAGCGGAGGAGCTGATTGATCATGGGAACCGCCGGCACTCTGTCTTTTATTATTGCATTGTTTATTCAAAGATGTAGATGGACAGAGTCCTAGGGGAACATTGTTTAAAACGTTGCTTAAATTGTATTGTACATTTTATTAAACATCGGCAAAGTTGTTTTACTTTGTTGGATTGTTTAAAATGAAAATTGTTGGTTATGTTTTAAGGGCTCCCCCTTCTCATATGTTTTGAAAGGTTTTTAAATATAAGCTCTAAACCGCTTGTTATCATATTTAACTTGCATGCCGAGTAAGATCCGTGTTTAGGACCATGTTTTGGGTCGGGTTCTTACAGCTTGGTATCGAGCTCGAGTCATAGATTCTGTAGACTAACTTTGCTTTGTAGGTTGTTGTTCCCATGATCATCAAGACTCCACGGCCGCTTGGTTTGTCTCGAGTTCAATTAAGTTAAGGGTAAGAATTTACAATACTTTTCTTCTAGCTTTTATGCATGTGTAGAGTTGTGGAGCGGAGGCGAAAGGTGTTACGACTCGTTGTTGGTTTGGGCTTAGAGAGCCATCATGCAAACTTCGCGCATGCAGCAGCAGTTTGTTGAGCGATGAGAGCCCCAGTGTGGGCCAAAGCATTTATGCTTTGTGCAGATCGCCCGATGTATCGATCGCACTCGGAGGGGAGGAGAGATTAGACTCCCATAGGCCATTTGTGGCCCGCTTGTTGGTTTCTCCCCTAGTGAGAGGGTGGAGGTGCTTTGTGCAGATCGCGGTGTGTCGATCGTGACTCGAGGAGGCAGAGATTAGACTCCCATAGGCCATTTGTGGCCCGCTTGTTGGTTTCTCCCCTAGTGAGAGGGTGGAGGTGCCTTGTGCAGATCGCCGGTGTGTTGATCACACTCGAGAGGAGCGGGGCGCTTGGCATGTCCGACCGAGGAGCGGACCGATCGTGTTGATGTTAAGGCGCGCCCCGTGGTTGTTAGGCGGTGAGGCCAAAGTTGGCCCCGGCGATTAAGTTGCCTAGAGAGGGGGGTAGAGGCTAGCTCGCCTCGAGTTTGACTCCTTGAGCGAGTGTGCTCCGGCCATGTGAGATTTGATGGCGAGTCTTTAGCTATCGAGAGCAAAGACCAGGCGCTTTTAAGCGCCAGCGAGGAGTCCGGGCATAGATAGCCCGGTGGTGAGTTTGTTTCAGCATTTTCCCCGGTAGCTCTCGTAGCCCCGGAGGTTTCGGGAGGGCTTGATCAGCAGATTTATGCGATTGAGTTTGTTGGCGTTGATGAAGCCGCCCGATTTGGCAAGTGGATGCTTGTAGAGCTCGATGTATTAGAAAGTCCCGCCGCTAGTAGTAAAGCGGTTGGCGAGTTGAGTTTAACATCCGTGTGTTGGGATGTCCCATTGCTTGAGGCCGAGGTGTGCCGTTCCGTCTTTGTTTGGTACACAAAGTTGGTGGTGGTGGTAGTCCCTTGAGAGAGGGGACTAGCAGAGTCTCCACCGATCGCCCGATTGATTGGCAAGTTGCCGTGTTAGTGGGTTGAGGCGGATGTAGAGACATCTCCTCGCGCCCCCTTGCAAGCTCCGTTGTTGTTTTGCGGCCCAGTTCTCTTGTACCCTCGTAGCTGTGGTGTAGTGTGGAGTTTGCTTGCGTGGTTTTATCCATCCGTGGATTTCGGCGGGCTAGTAGAGTGGAACACTCTTTTATTTGGATGTTCCCAGTGTGGAACTAGTTGTTGCCACCCGAGGAGTGGCCTAAGCTTTTGTTGAGCATCGAGTGGGATGCGAGGAGTAGGCCGTGGCAAGTCTGTTGGTCGAGATGCCGAGAGATTAGGTGCGCCGAGTGTTTGGACTCCTATCTTTGAGTGCCATTGCCCCGTCACTTGAGAGTGACTTTCCTATTCTCAGAGGGGCATAAAGCTCGTTTGAGGCTGATTCGTGTTGTAATGGATGTAGTGCTGTTGGCACCAAGCTTTGAGAGGAGGCCTAGTTTCAGCCGGTTGGCACTTTTAGTGCAGGTGGTTCCATGGTCGCCCAGTATAGCATCCCCGCTTGTCTTGTACCCTTTTCCCGAGGTTGCACTGTTTGGGTTGCTTAAGAGATCTAGCTCGGTGGTAGTCGAGAGGACTACAAGTTTGAGGTTTTCGAGGGAAAGTAAGAGCTATTCGGGATCTCTCGAGAGTTGGGTGTGAAGGATGTTTTAGGTCATTAAGAGCTAGCGCGTTCGAGTTCTCGCGCTGTGTTGTGAGCCCCGTGAGCCAGCTTGATGGTAGCATGATTCGGCTACCCTTTGAGTTGCCCTAGTATGGTTAGTGTTGGCATCGTGGATGCGTGGTTGATCCGATGTTAGAGCCATGAGTTGGATGGTGATCGGAGCGCGTTTGGTGAGCACATTGTTTTGAGGAATGTTAGCTTGGTGTGGTTTTGCGCTTGTAAGAGTAAGTTGGCCAATGTGGCTTTTCGTGGTGAGTTGGCCCCAGTGGGTTTGAACTCTTGTTGCTCCCTTGTTTGTTGTGGCTCTGTTTGGAGGCAAAAGTTGCCCTATGTGAGAGCCCTTGTTGGCTTTGGATCTTAAGAGATCAAGTTGGAGCCGTACACCCGGTGCACTTTTGCGTAGCTCGTTCCGTGGTTTATGTTTGAAAACCACGAGAGGTTCGTGTTGAGGAGCCAGTGCTCGATCTTTGAGGTGTCAAGGCTTTAGTTCTTGGCAAGTGCCCTAGCTTTGGTGTAAGGATGTCGTGCTCGTTGTCGGGCCGTTGGTTAAGCAAGTTTTGCTAGTTGGTCCTTGCCTGGTTAGACTTGATTGGAACCGAACAAGAGCGAGAGTGGCAAGCCGCGCGATTTCGATCGTTTTGGCTAAGAAAGCTATTCGGATCCTTACCTTGGCGCGAAGGTATGTTGAGGTTGTTGCTTTGAGTAGGAGGATGACGCCTCCGTAGCGCTTTCGGTTCCCTTGGTTTCCAAGTTGGAGTTGGCCGGCGTAGTTGAGATCTTTGGAGAGGGTTGTGCCCGCGTAGTCGGTTGTTTGTTAGATCGTTGTCGACCGTGTGTGTCGGAGGGTGATCGGAGGATCTCTAGTTGTGGAGAGCCTCTCCGAGCTCGATTAGACCCAGCAAAGTGTTCCTTGGGTGAGTTGCTTGCATTTGGCGATCCTAGCAAGCTAGTGCTTGTTTGGTTTTGGAGGCTAGTTGGTGCTTGGTGTTGACCAAGATTTGGTTCTCTTGATGTTTCAAGAGCTTGCTCGGTTCGAGCCGGAGAGGGCATTGCCCTAAGGATTTGTTCCTAGTCCGGTTGTTTTGGGAGTTGATTCCTCCTCGGTGGTTGAGTAAGTTCGGCTAGTTCGGATTGGTGGTCCAATCGGTTGAGTTTCCTTGGGTGTTGCTTCCAAGAGAGTTGGTTGATGTTGCCCTTGGGTTTGAGCAAGTCGTGAGCGTGTGTGATGTTCACGCCCTTTAGAGTTTTGCTTGTCGGGAAATCGTCCCGTTGAGGAGTCGGCGTAGCTCTGAGTTGTGTAGTTGATCGAGTAGCGCAGGTGGTTAGCCCCAATGAGAGGGTCCCCTGCATTGTGTTGTTAGCAAGCGAAAAGTTGTTTGTCCTCGCAAGAGCGGTGGCCACCATTTAAGAGTTGAGCTTGAGTTGAGTTTCTGCTGAGCAAGGCCTTCTCGGGCTTTGTTTCTAGTTGTTGAGCTTTGCAGTTGGCGAATAATGAGCCTCGATTGAGTGTGTTGGCACAGAGGTGTCGTGGCATTGGTTGGTTAGCCTTTGGGCCGCATTTTCCTCAAGCCGTTGTGAGTTCTTTGGTAGCCCCTGTGAGGGTTTGGTCCTTGTTGCCGAGATTTTCCATGAGAGGAATGTTGGGTGTTTCCTTGCACGGCAATGTTCTCTTTGGCCGATTGCTAGTAGGTTTGCATGGAAAAGTTTGTGTTCGGCCGCTTTGAGGCTCGATTGTTGGCTTGGCCGAGTGGAGCTTGTGCTGGTTTTTGGCCATTTAGGGTTGGCCGTAGTTGAAGTTTCAGCTTGTGCTAGTGGGAAAAGTTTGCCTTTTGGATCGATCGCGCGATTGGTGGTTCGATTGTTTTTCGTTAAGGCTTTAGGCAAGCCTTGTGGTTATTTGGTCTCTTGTGAAGAAAGAGTAGGCCGTTTGATTTACGGAACCCGAGGGTTCAGCTTGTTTGGCTTGACTTGGCGTTGTGTTGAGGCGATTTTGTTATCGATTGTGGGCATTCAGAGAAGTTACGCGGTGCGTGGCGTTGAGTTTTGGAGCTTGTGCGATCACCGCGCTTCTTTGAGAGTAACACCGTTGAGAGGTGTTCCGTGTTGGTTTAGTGGGGTTTTGGTTTGAGCCCCAAGTTTGTAGGGCTTTGAGATCCTTGAGCGGATTGGAGCGGTGGTTAGCTTTGCCCCGTCTTTGACAAAGATGCAAGTTTTGTGTTCCTCGTCTCTTTGTTGAGATAGTATGTGGCAGACTGGAGAGCATTGTGGCTTTGAGCCTTTGAGAACCCAAGATGGTTTGGTTATCAGAGAAGGGCTAGTGTTGTTTTAGCCGAGAAGTTCAGTTGGCTAAGAATCGGTGGAGTATTCATAGAGTTTGTTTCGTTTTAGGACTTTCGAGGACGAAAGTCTTAAAAGGAGGGAGTATTGTAACGGCCCGATTTTCTATTCCAGTTCTCGAGGTGCTTAGGTTCAGATTGATTGGTTGGTTGGGCCGTTAGAGCTGTTTTGACCCTTAGGGGTATTTTGGTCTTTTTGCTCCCCGGGCAGGATTTGGGTTTTGGGCAAGTGATCATTGTTTGGGTGTTTCCTTTGGGATTCGAGCCCAGGCCCTTAGAGATGATTTGGGAGTTTGTTTAAGTGAGAGTTATTGTTTGGAAAAGGTTGCTTCTGCCGGGTCTCGAAGGAGGAAGCGGAAATGGGATTTAAGGACTTTAAGACTTATTTAAATTTGGAAAGAAAATTGGTTAAGGATGGAAAGGAGGATAAAATCCCATTTTTCCTTTTAATTCCCTTTTTCCTTTTATTTTCCCTTTTATTTTCCAAAATCCCCAAAATTTTCTTTTTCTCTCCTTTTCTCTCTCCTCCACCCGAGCAAACCCCTTGGCCGCACCATGCCCACCCTAGTCGCCCATGTGTCCACCCTAGCCGCGCCTCGCTCCAGCCGCCCAGCTCACCCATGCCGCTGCATGTGCCGAGCCACCACCCAGCGCCGATCAGATCGCCCTCGCCCCTAGTCGCGCCGAGCCCAGATTCTGATCGCCAGGCCATCTTCGAAGTCGCCTTGGTCGCGCCGTGTCAGATCTGCATCGCCCTCGCCCTAGTCGCGCCGAGCCCAGATTCTGCATCGTTCAGCCGTCTCTGCCGCCGCCCCAGTCCGTGTCGAGTCGCCCGAGCCCCGCCGCACCGAAGTCGCTCGCCTCAGAGGTCGTCGTGCCTCCCGAGCGCGCCCGAGCCCATCGCGTCGCGCGCCGCCGCGCGCGCGCCGCGCGTCCTCTGCCGCTAAGCGCGTGTGTGCCGCCTCGCTGAGCTCGAGCTCGAGCACTGCCGTGCGCCCTTGCCTCGCCCAGTAGCGCCGCGCGCCTGCGCCGCGCCCGCCGCGCGCTTTAGTGCCTGGCGCTGTGCCCAGCGCCCCACCGGTGCTCTTCGCCACCACTTGCACTGTTGTGTGTTTGGTTGGCCCGAGCCTTGTGGCTTTCGGATGGTATTTCCGAGTCTTTTCTTCGTTGGGCCCCGATTTGTTGGTCTTTGTTTAGGGATTTATTTGGGTACATTTTATGTATTTGATTTGGGTCGCTTTATTTTATGTTTAGGTTGTTTGGGTTCGATTAGAGGCTCGAGGATTGCTTGGTTGATTTGTGATTATTTTCGCTTGTCCCTGTAAGGATTTTTCTTCGTGGTTGTGTGGACCTGCGATATATCTCGATTGTGCCTTGTATGTTCTTTGATTGTTATGAGCATGATAGTGATAGGCGACTTTGTTTGATCTCTTGCTAGCATGTTTGTTGATTTTACATGTTAGTGCCATGCTAGGTTTGTTCTTCCAAAGATGCTTGTGATTCTGTTTAAGTGGTAGTATCATGCTAGGTAAACGTGATTGATGTCGGTCATTGCTTGCTAGCCAGGAATCATTGATTTACTCGGTATTCTTAGATAGCGTAGTAGGGTTTGTCATCATCCGCAGGCCGAGAGCGGACATAACGTACTTTGTCCCCACCGGTCGGGAGTAGAGCGAAGCATAACGTACATTGCTTCCCCGCAAACCGATGTGGATGTAGCTACCACATCGGCATAAGCCGAGTTTGTAGCTCGCTAGAGCGGAACCACGCCAGCGGTGCAAGCCTCGCCTTGGCGGTTCTTAGCTTCAGTCGGTGGTACAGTGCGCGCAGATGAGTGCCGAGGGCCTCGCACTCACGTGTTCGGTGACACCGCTCCGAGACTTTAGGCATGCGCACCGCCCGCGTGTAGTTTGCCCTTAGGCCCCGCATTTACGCCGGTTGCAGATGAGCATGCGGTGTGTGCGCGCACACGCGCGTTAGTCGCCGGTTCGGAGAGCTCCCGGGCTAATGTTCGTGAGTACACCAGTTCCTTCCAGCTTTAGAGCGATCGCGGGTACTCTCCCGATAGTCCGCATTGTTAGCGAGGGTAAGAGGCCCTTGAGGACACCCATTGGGCTTGGCTTTTGAGCTAATCAATTGGTCGAGGGAGAAAGACCCTCGAGGGTGTCGGACATCTTGGGATCGGTTTTTGAGTGATCAATTGGCCGAGGAGAAAGCCCTCGGAGATGTCCCGGGATTGGTTATGAGAACCAATCATTAGGCCGGAAGTAGGAGACTTAGATGATTCCGGAAGTAAGAGACTTCCGATGTTTCCAGATCTTGTTTTATGAGCTCGTTGAGCTATGATGCGTGTTGATAGTCTGTTTGCTTGCATGTTGAGGTGCTAGATGACTGATGTATAGTATTGTACCCGGTTGGGGATTCTTACCGAGTATGTTTATACTCACCCTTATTTATCTTTCTGGTAACTTGGGACAACACCGGGAGGGCTAGCGGAGGAGCCGATTGATCATGGGGAACCGCGGCAGCACTGTCTTTTATTATTGCATTGTTTATTCAAAGCATGTAGATGGACAGGAGTCCTAGGGGAACATTGTTTAAAACGTTGCTTAAATTGTATTGTACATTTTATTAAACACTGGCCAGGTTGTTTTACTTTGTTGGATTGTTTAAAATGAAAATTGTTGGTTATGTTTTAAGGGCTCCCCCTTCTCATATGTTTTGAAAGGTTTTTAAATATAAGCTCTAAACCGCTTGTTATCATATTTAACTTGCATGCTGAGTAAGATCCCAGGTTTAGGACCATGTTTTGGGTCGGGTTCTTACACTCTCTTGATGTAGACGCAAACCAATTCAAGAACCAAGGCCAAGAGGTGAGTTTTCCTATCTTTTCTCTTCTTCTCCTGGCCGAAATCTCTTCCCTTGTTGTTTGCGCAAGCCCTAACCAAGCAAGAACTCTTTGCCCTAGATTGTAGCCGAGAGGTTGGAGAGGTTTGGGGTTGCCGAAGTTGGTGATTCATCTTGCAAAGAGCCGAGCCTTCATTCTTGTTCATCCCCATTGTTGCCGAATCAATTCCCTAGCTTTCCTTGCAACCGAAACACCTTGTGGTATGTTTTTCCTTTCCTTGGCCGAGAAACTTTGGTTGCTGGTTGCTGGTTTTCTAAGTGCTTCTCCTTTGATTTGCAAGCTCCGATCGAAGCCGAAAGAGTTCCCGCTACTAACCCTAGAAGCCGTGAGGAGTAGCCAAGCAAAACACAATCCCGAGGTAAAAATCCCCATCCTAGCCGAGAGCTTGATGGTATGTTTAGGGGTGTGTTGTTTGTTTTCCCGGTTAGCTAACTTGTGTTCTTTCCTGTTGAGGTGTAGCCGAGCAAGTTTCGGGGAAGTTGTTGTTTGTGAAAGCCAAAAGCCAAGCTTGGCCGAGAGCTTGTGGGACTAGCTAGGTAGTTTCCCGGCTCTTGTTTCTCTTGGTTTGTAGATAGGGTTAGCTAGTTTAGATGTTAATGTATTTTGGTTGTTTTTCTAGGTTGTGTGTTCCTGCAGCTCAAGGAGCATTATAGTTATTTTCTGCTTGTTTCCAAGTAAGGATTCCTTACCGGGGTTGTGTGGACCCTGCGATGTTCTCTTGATTGTGCCTTGTATGCCTGTTTACCTTTATGAGCATGTTAGTGGATAGGATAGCTTGTGTTTGATTTCCTGCTAGCATGTTTGCCTTTTGTACATGTTAGTGCCATGCTAGGTTTGTTCTTCCAGCATGCTTATGATTCCTGCTTTAAGTTCGTAGTATCATGCTAGGTTTTGTGTGATTGATGTTGTATATGTATGTTTAGTCAGGAATCAATTATTCTGTACTCGTAGTTAGAACAGTAGGGTTTGTCATCATCTAGAGGCTGAGAGTGGACATAATGTACGTTGTCCCCATTGGTCGAGAGTTAGAGCGAAGCATAACGTACATTGCTTCCCCCCAGCAGCCGATGTGGATTTAGCTACCACTTCGGCATAAGCCTAGTTTGTAGCCTGCTAGAGCAGAACCCTGCCAATGGTGCAAGCCTACATTGGCCGGTTCTTAGCTTCAGGTCGGTGGTACAGGCTGTTACAGATGAGTGTCGAGGGCCTCGCACTACTGTGTTCAGTGACACCGCTTCCGAGTCTTTAGGCATGCGTACCTGGCCCGCGTAATTTGTCCCTAGGCCCCCACATTTACGCCGGTTACAGCAGCATGCGGTGTGCGCGCACACGAGTTAGTCGCAGGTACGGAGAGCTCCCCCAGGCTAATGTTCGTGAGTACTCCAGTTTCGTTCTAGTTTAGAGCCAAACTTCGGGTACTCTCCCGTTAGTCTAGATTTGCTAGCGAGGGTAAGAAGCCCTTGAGGACACCCATTGGGATTGGTTTTTGAGCTGATCATATGGTCGAGGGAGAAAGACCCTTGAGGGTGTCAAACATCTATTGGGATCAATTTTTGAGCTAATCAATTGGCCGAGGGAGAAAGACCCTCGGTGATGTCCCAGGATTGGTTATGAGAATCAATCATTAGGCCGGAAGTAGGAGACTTCCGAGGACTCCGGATTTTGCCTCGTCAGCTCGTTGAGCTAAGATCTATGTTGATATTTGTTTACATGTGTACTAGGTTGCTAGATGATTGATTGCATCGTATCGTACCCCGGTCAGGGATTCTTACCGAGTATGTTTATACTCACCCTTATTTCTGTGGTTTTTCCACCAGGTAACTTGGGACAGCACCGGGACGGCTAGCGGAGGAAGCTGGGAGATCATGGATGCTGCTGACACTATGTCATGTCTTTATTTACATTATTTGAATTCAGCATGTATTTGGACATGAGTCCGTAGGGAAAACTTATTTACTGTTGCTGCGAACTATCTTTTATGTTTTAAGGAAAAAGTACTGATCAGTCACTGTTTTAAATTGGATGGTTTTGCTTAATGATTATATGACTTTGTTTTAAATGTTTTCCACTCTTTATGTTTGAAAAGTTTTAAATTCAACCTCTGGTCTGTGTCATTTATGCTTTTCACTTGCATGCTGAGTAAAGACCTAGGTTTAGAACCATGTTTCGGGTCGGGTCTTTACAAAATGACCAACTCAAAAGCTGATCTCGAATAGGTGTCCTCGGGGGCCTCTTACCCCTAGCCAGGCTAAACCCTAAGACAACGGGAGAGTACCCGAGTCAGGCTCTAAACAAGAATAAGAATGGTGTCACTGATCTCTGATGAGTGCAGAGCCCTCGGCACTCGGTATAGTGACCTCTACCACCAACTGAAGCTAAGAAGCGCCTCTCGGGCGGGCTTGCACCGTGTGAGTTACGCTTTAGTAGGTTACAAACTAGGCTTGTACAGATGCGGGAGCTAATACGCACCGGCTGCCGGGGGCGGAGACAAAGTACGTTATGCCTCTCACTGATCTTGACCTGTGGGGACAAGATACGTTATATCCACTCTCAGCCTCTGGAAGACAAGTCTAGCTAACTATCTAATATCACATAATATACATCCCTAGCCACTGAACATGCTTATCAAGAATACAGGAACAACCTAACATGATACTACACATTTAAACAGAGATTTCAGAACATGCTGGAAGGACAAACCTAGCATGGCACTAACATGTAGAAACAGGGGCAAACATGCTAGCAGAGTTAAACAAGGAAACAATCCTATCTACTAACATGCTCATAACATATAACATATAAACAGAATGCAATCAAGACATATCGTGTAATGACCCGACCCAAAAAGGGCTCTAAATAGGCCTTTACCCCAATGCATGCATTCAAAGTAAAGGACAATATGCAAATAATTTTCGGATTCCCAATTAAAACAAAACAATCAAGGTTCAATCAGAAATAAAGATAGTTTCTTTGAAAACTGTCCCCCTGTCTCCAAGCACCTGTTTCAAGGCAAATACATTTCCCAAAACGTACACTCTGATCAGAGATTTCTTAAAACATTTGAAACATCCTCAAATTCAATAAAGCAGGAATCCACGAAAACATTCAGAAAACATCCTAGGGCTCCGTGGCCGACTACATGCATTCAGGGGAAAATAAAAAAGACAAGAGTCATAGAAATAAAAAGTCAGAGACGACAGCAGGTTCCCATGATCACAGCTCCTCCTTCACCATCCTGTCTCGCACCTTGGTTACTGTGGAGAACCACAAAATAAGGGTGAGTAACGAATTACTCAGTAAGAATCCCCAACCGGGGTACAATACGATGCACATGGTCATCTAGATGAGTGTATGCAAGCTATGAATATAAACACAGAAAAGAGCACATAGCTTGAGTCCACACTTGGACCTCGGATGCCAACTCAGGGTCTTAGTACGGAGATAAATCATAACACAATACGCCCTATACGAGAAGCGAGTCTCGGCCTCACTCTCTCTCATCGTCGATCACGAAAGGTGCACTAGCTCAAGATCCCGAGGAGCTCTCGGTGGCCGGCGTTGTAATGAGCGTAAGCGCGCGCACCGCGTGCTCTGCAGAACTATGAGGGGTGCCGGGTCTAGTGGCAAGTCGCCCATGTCGATCACCACGCCTAACTAAATCTCCGGATCGGTGTCAGCGACATAGGGTGTGAGACACGGACAAGTGAACTATATCGGCTGAACCACGGCACCGAGGCTAAGGAATCGGTCGTGGTAGGCTTACACCGAGAAGCCGTCCTTGCCCTATCGGTGGCAATCAAGGGCTACGGCCGAACACGCGAGGACGTGCCCGATCGCCGGGGCGAGGCAATGCCAAGTCATCATCCCGACCGTTGGGGCATTTAACGACCGCCACCCTCACCCAAGATTGCGGGGCCACCGGTCGGGTTAGCTAAACCCTAACGGGGTCGAGTGGCGGAGAAGCTGTCTCGGCGTCCCGCCATGGATGCAAGATACTTTATGCATCGAGCCGGATGATGCTACCTACCAATTCTAACTCGCCTTAACAATCGGCAACAATCCAATACGTGCTCAAAAGAATACAACAGACCTAGCATGGTACTACGGAACAAGAATGAATATGAGCATGCCGAGCGGAACAACCTAGCATGGACTAACATGAAAGAACAACATACAAAGTCATGCGATCGGGAAATCGAGCAGAGCACCTAAACTATACATGCGATAGTCACAAACAAACATACAACATCAATCACATAGAACATCGCGAGGTCCACACAACTCCGGTAAGAAATCCTTACCTTGGTGGAAGACTTCTACACACAAATTCCTAAAGCTGCGAACACTTAGGAGCTAGCTATCGAGAACACGGCACGCGACGACACGGCAAAGCGCATTGCGCGGCAGCTGGCACGTTGAGTGGGCGCGTCTTCGCGCGGATGGGCGCTGGGCGCGGCCATGCGCGACAGCGAGCAAGGGCACGGCACGGACGCGACGGCAGGAGGGCAGCGCGCGCGGCGTCTTGGCGTGCGGGCGATCAGCTCGGAGCGAAGGCGCGAGGGCGCCGACGAGGGCCTCCTGGCGTGCGAGCGATCAGGCGAGGACGACCGGCGATCTGGCGTGCGATGGCTGCGACCGCGAGCGACCTTTGGGCGATCCGAAATTTCGCCAGCGTGCGCGTGACGGACGGAGGGCGGGCAACCAGGCGTCGGAAATTTCTGCTGCTGGCGCGATCCGGCGTGCTGGTGGCGGTGGACGTCGCGACGATGGTCTTGTCGGGCTTCTCTCGGCTGGCCGGAATGATGATGATCGATCCAAGGGAGCCGCAAGGAGGATGAAGAACTCGGCAAGGCAATGGAGAGAATAGCTTGGCGGCCACACACTTTGGAGAAGAAGATGGAAAAACCTAATTTCTATTTCATTTAACCAAATGCACCAAAACTCCCAAAATCCAAGGCTAACCATAAAATGATGCGGGAAGAGCAACAAGAGCACCTAATGGCTCAATTGGCACACATCTCCACAAGCTTTCAGGAGACCGGGTTCAAACCACAATTTGCAAAGACAATTTCCTTTATTTTTACTTTTGCATCAAACCTTGCTCAAACCAAACCACAAATCCTTCCAAAACCTACATAAATCCATCCAATAATTTTAGTAAGCTGGAAAAGATACAAAGCGGCCCGACGACGGCCCTGACCAAATTACCAAATTACCCCTAGGGCATACCGGAAGACCGGGATGAAAAACACTGGTCGTTACAATATTCCCTCCTTTTTATGACTTTCGTCCTCGAAAGTCCTTAAGATCAAGCAGTCGGGATAATGCAATCTCATCTCGTCTTCCCGCTCCCAAGTGGCTTCTCGAGAACCCCGACTCTTCCATCGAACCTTTACCAAACGAATCTCGCGACACGCAACGTCTTGGTCTCAAAGGCAAGGATCCTCACCGGCTTCTCCTCGTTGCTCAAATCCTCATTCAGTTTGCAAAGGCTCAAAGTCCACAATGAGCGATGGGTCCGACACATACCGCCTCACACCGATACATGAGAACACCTTGCACACGGTGGTGACAATGACAGAATAAGCTAACCAATATGCAACTCTGCCAATCCTCTCGAGAATCTCAAATGGTCCAACAACAGGAGACTCCACTTCTCCCGCTTACCAAACCTCAACACAACTCACAACGGCACAACCTTAAAACTACGCACTGTCCAACCTCAAACTCTAAAACTCGACGCCGAACATCGGCGTAACTTTTCTCTACTGCTCTAAGTTGACAACACTAGCTCTAAACTCCACGCACATCACCTCGGTCAAATGCAAAGCAACTCGGGACCCAAAACAAAATTGATGGCCACCAACCTTTTCCCGAACATTGGAATCTGGAATACTTACCTTGCAATGCCTCAATGGAACAACAAGAATTGATTGACCGAGAAGCGCAACCCAAGGCAACCTCAAAAAACCACACTAGTCCCCCCGCCTAATAATCGGAAACACCAACTCACAACAAGTTCGAAGGATCCGGCTCACTCTTCCCAAAAGACCATCGGTCAGAGGGTCAAAACTCTACAGAAACTGCACTCGGCTCATAAGCCTCTTAACAACGCTCTCCAGAACCACAGTTCATCAATGCATTGCCTAGAACAAACCTTCGTTGCCACACCCTGGTGACAACAACTCCAGCCTGAAACTGACATGCCTCTACTCCATAGAAATGGCATCTGCACACGAAACGAGGTGCGAGCTCTCACTACTGAAACCAATCCTCCAAGAATCTAATCTCACACAACAACCTCAACTAATCGCGGCTCCCACACGGAAAACTTACAATCCAACAACTTGAGTGCTACGGCCTCGGAAGCTCAAACAACTACAAACTGCATAGCTATGCCAATCCACACAACTCTAGCTTGACTCAAATCACTGGCTGGACAAGTCAGCCTGCCAACAACCGGGACCCAGAGGGCTCCCTCCACCAAACTTACCTCCATGCAAGCAACGGAACGAAGCTTGCCTCAAAAAATGAAACACATCTCATAAGTCCAAACGATAACACATACAGGCTTAACCCTCTAGCTTAGGCTTATTGCACCTTTCCACCGAAACTTCATAAACGGAACTCCACTATTCGGTTAACACCAACTACCAAGAACCAGATTACCAAAAATGGTGGAGCACACAAGCCACACTAACCAACAAGGATCCTCAAAAGGTCAAGACCCTAATCCAATCACAATGGTGCAACCTCAACCCACAACTGATACAAATGAGTTCTTCAACTACAAAGGTGCAACAACTTCCATGCCAACACACAAAACCTTAACCAACTAGGCCAAACACTCATAGGAGGCAGAACAACCCTTACGCAACTTCGAACACCACTCAAGAGTCCGCTTAACTTGGACAAACAAGCTGCTTCCAAGCGACCAACAAACTTTTCCTCCTACTAGCACCACTACTACCAATTCCAAGACCAAGGAATAACTTGACAACTCCCAAGGAGAAAGCAGATCCTTACAAGAGGACAACCGAAGGACAAAGAGCTCCACAACCGCTCATTTGTCTTGCTTAGCTAAGCACGACATCCAACTCTCCTAGAGGCAACAACAAGGGGGGGTCCACCACAGACTAGACCGCCAACCATGGGCAAGAGAAGACTCACCCCCAAACACCAAATAAGGGCACTCTCAAACTCTAGGAACAGGAGAGACATCCTACAGTGGCAAACCACTTACCCACGAACAAGGCTAACTCCTTGGCAACTCGAAAACCACACCTTGGCCAACATCAAGCACCAACTTGCCACCACACCGGAACCAAATCCGGACTCTACTCCAAACAAACTCTGGCTTGCTAGCCTACCAAAACTGCCAGCAACTCACCCGAGGCTACAAACTACTCGACTCTGGCTTGCCAACTAAACTCACTACTGGTGCGACTGAGCTCGCGCGAGGCTCTCCACAACTAGGGTTCTTCGACAACCCTCGACACACACTGTCGTCTAACGATCTAACAACCAACTGCCTGAACACACAACTCATTTTCCCAGCATCACAACCACGCTGGCCTGCTCCAAACCTCGAAACCAAAAAGACCGAAACGCTTGAATGTGTCATCCTCCTACTCAAAGCATCAGCCACCATGTAGCTTCCACCGTGGTAAGGATTCCGAGCAACACTCTTAGCAGCTGCGATCGAAACTACACGGCTTCACTACAACCACCATTTGTTGGTACCATCCGAACTCCAACCAAGAGCCACAAGAGGTTCCACCAACCAAGCTTAGGTTCAGCTTAACAAACTTGCCTAAGCAACAACCCGACTACGAGCACGGTATCCTTACAACCTCAACTAAAGCCTTACAACATCCACTTGGAGTCCAACTTCTCCAAGAACTGAGCACCAGTCCTCCAATGCAAACCCTACATGGTTCTGAAACTATCACCACCGAACGAACTACACAAAACACACTGTGTGAACAACTCTCAACCTTCCTTCAGAGATCCAAGACTAAATGAGTCTTTGTTCCAAAAGGCAACACTAACTTCTCGCAGAGATACAATCAACCCAAGGAACACCAAAAGTTCCATCTCCACACGATACTTGAAGCAGTGGCAACCTTGCTCTGCTAAAACATAACGATGCCAAACCGAACTTACTTTATACCAAGACTCTACCAAGTGTGCTTTACACATAAGACAACCTGCTCATCTCATAAGGCATCCAACTCATCTCATAAGCACCAAACTCATCTCATAAGCATCCAACTCACGGTCCCTGTCTTTGGACCGAACTCGCATCTACAATGCTCACTCAACTCAGTTTAGGCACCGAAGGTAGTGGACCGCACTACCAACCACAAAGATCTCTTGGCCTTAGCACTAGCGTGAGACTCACACGCACTAACACTTACCAGCCGCCAACCTGCTGACTTACTCAACCCCCAGTAACATTGGGAAGAGGCTTCAGCTCCTCTCGAACATCCTTTCACTTGTAGTTTTTCGACTACCACTGAACTAACCCTCTTGCACGACCTAAACAAGTGCATTTTCCATAAATGGATCCAATGGCTAAAGAAGTGTGCTGAACTCCGGACGGGTCATAGAACCATCTGCTTATACCCATGCCACACTCAGGTCTGAACCAGACTTAGAGCCAAAGCGGCACACCAACCATTGCACCTCAAGTGCCACTACTACCAAATCCACATCTTACTACAAATGGGGCCAGCAAGGTCACAACCTCAAGTGACAAAAACTATGGCGAGGCATACAAGAGCTCAACTCAAACAACCATGCCTAAGGCATCTCATCAAACCGAAGTCTCACTGCCTACTCTTGCATCTCCACATGATGCTCAACAAAACTCTGGCCAGCTCTCTCAACATGCAGCAGCTAGCCCTACTCTAGGGGCTCACCATAAGAAGAGTGCTCAACTCTACCAGGCAACTAGGGAAACATCCAACGGATCACGTCCGATGGGATCACGTCCGATGGGAACGCTGCATCCTTGAAGAATTCCCAGGTGGCAGGGGGAGACCCAGCCGGTCTCTCACTCAAGGTGGAATCCCACCACCACTTAGCTGTTCCAGCTAACGCATGAGCTGCACATCGAGCTCATTGCACCTCGAGACAAGCCATTACCAAAAAGTATACTCTAGCTCGGCAATCCACCGGCCGCCACCGGTGGTTCTCTCGGGGGCACTAAACTTCTCCGGCTTCCATTTGACGAAATATTTTAGCCACTTGCCCAAATCCTCGGCATATCGCCACAACGGCCTCGTTCACAATTGGCTCTCTTTGAGTGGCGTGGCGCGACTGTGGTGGCCTGCGTACTCTCTTTGAACTAACTCGGTCACTGCTCTATCTCGAACCGAGACTCTCTCCCTGTGCGCCTAACAGAGCTTGCGTCTCGACCCTCTGCTCGGCCCTCCGGTCAAGCAAAGAACCCAACCATAAGAGCCCTCATGGACTCCAAAGCAACTCTCCGGTGCGACCTCCCGAGGCCGAAGTTGCCTCCACGCCCTCACAGGGCAACATGCGAGAAGGGCACTGTGAGGCGGCCTAACATCAGCATCAGCTTGGGACGACGTCCCTCCCGTGTCGGAATCAATACGAATGCCCTGGCTGGTCGGCCTCGAGCCTCCCTGCCCTCTACGAGTGACTGGCATAACGACAATCTACACTCAAACGAACAATGGAGTCGAACCTGTTTTCCCTGCTCCTCAACAACAAGTCATATACATGCAAGGTGCAAATGGTATTGTAATTCTTAACCCTTAACCTTAAACTTTCGGACATACCTGATGGCTGGCGGAGCGCTGATGATCATGGAAAACAACCTACAACTGCAGGTCAGTCTACAGAACCTATAACTCTGGGCTCTGATACCAACCGTAAGGACCCACCCAAAAGAAAGCGGTCACTAACCTAGATCCTTACTTAGCATGCATGTCTAGGAATGTAAAACGTCATTGAGTTTGAAATTTAAATCCTTGAGGTAAGTACATTCAAAACAAAGAAAAATATAATTCCATTTAAAATAAAGCAGTAGATGACTGATCGGTACTTTCTTAAAACAAATCAAGGGAAACAGATACGAGAAACATAAAATAGGTTTTGAGTACTTTTCCTAGGGACTCAAGTCCCACTACATGCTAAATCATAAGAAAACAATAAAAGAATATGCATCCCAGAGTCACTATCCATGATCATCCAAAGAGACCTCCTCCTAGCCATCCCGCCGATGTCCCAAGTTACCCGGTGGAAAACCACGAGAAAATAAGGGTGAGCAACGAGTTACTCGGTAAGAATCCCCAACAGGGGGTACAATACGAAAACATATCATTTAGCACACGGACATGCAACCATGCAATGACTCGGAGCAAGCAGATGGGTCAACGAGCGTCACTCTTGGGCTTGCCTATTCGAGGCTTACACAACCTAGAACTCGGTGTTGCCCTTCGGGGACTTATACACCTAGGATGCCCATCGTGGTCTTACACCTCCAACTCGGTGATGCCCATCGGGGACTTATACACCTAGGATGCCCATCGGGTCTTACACCTCCAACTCGGTGATGCCCATCGGGGGACTTATACACCTAGGATGCCCATCGTGGTCTTACACCTCCAACTCGGTGATGCCCATCGGGGACTTATACACCTAGGATGCCCATCGGGTCTTACACCTCCAACTCGGTGATGCCCATCGGGGACTTATACACCTAGGATGCCCATCGGGTCTTACACCTCCAACTCGGTGATGCCCATCGAGACTTATACACCTAGGATGCCCATCGGGTCTTACACCTCCCACTCGGTGATGCCCATCGAGGACTTATACACCTAGGATGCCAATCGGGTCTTACACCTCGGATGTCCCTGGGGGCCTTCCCAGCGGGGACGCGCTAGTTACCTCTACAATCTCTTACACTATACATCATCCGCCAATTCCTAGCATGGCACTAAGCTGGATAACAAGGTCACGGTTATGCCGAGACAATTTAACTCCTAGCATGATAACTTAACGGGATATATCGGGAATCTCAAGCACAAAATCACTGGAACAAGAAAGAGCAAGCAACCTATCCACTAGAAATTCCATACAAACACAACACATGGCATGCTATCAAAGTATTCGCAGGTCCACACAACCCCGGTAAGAAATCCTTACAAGTGAATAGAACCAACGATCAACGGATGACTCTCGAGCTTCTAAGCGAACCCGACAACCTAAGCAAGTAATAAAAATCAACCTAGTTAACCAACAAGAATGGCTAAAAAGCACAAAAAGTCCAAAGGGTCAGCCTCGGAATTTACCAACCGAGAAGGCACCGAGTGCTCGGCAAAGGCAGCGTGCGCAGGGGCGCGAGCGGCACAGTTATTGCTTGCTGGCGATCGATCGGCCGGGCTTATTGGCTGGGCGGGCCAGTGCAGCAAAGAGGGCGTTGGGCGCGGTGCGTTGGTGCAAGGGCGAGGCGCGTGGCCCTCGGGCAGCGACTGGCAGCGGGACGCTGGCGGCGGGCCGACGATCATGCGTGACGCGGTCGGCGTCTTTGGCTTGCGCGCTGACGCAGACAGTGGCTGGTGCCAAGCGGGGCATCGCGCGCGGCGACGAAGCCGCGCGCGGGCGAGCGGGCTCGGGCTGGAAGCAGCGTCGGGGCGACGCCGAGGCATTGCATTTAAGCGGCACACGGTGGGTGTCTTTGAGACGCAGATCTCGCTGGTGCGGTCGTCGGGGAGCGACGCTGGGCGCACGGCGCGATAGCGATGAGAGCGGCGCTGGGCGCACGGCGGCGAAGGGGCGGCGCTGCGGCGCACGGCGATGACGAGAGGCGCGCGGTGCGGCGACGGCGACGACGAAGCGCGCTGGGCGCACGGTGGTGTGCTGGGTCGGTCGTGTCGGCGGCGGCGACGGTCGGCGGCGATGCGGCGGCTGGATGGGCCAGTGCGACGGCGAGGGTGGCGGCGGCGCGAGGGTGTGGGGAGAGGGTTTTGCGAGAGGAGTGCTTTCTTTCTTTTTTTCTTTTTCTTTCTTCCTCAAATTAAATAAGCTTGAAATCCAAAATTCCCTTCCCAGTGCTTCCCTCCTTCAAACCCAAGTTGACGCATTTATTTTCCTTAATTAATTCCAAACTCCCATCTCTCTTTGAGGCCGAGGGTTCGAGTCCTCCAAAAACATCTTTTAAACCTTATTTTATATTTAACTAAAATCCGGGCTGTTACAGGTCTTTACATGATAAAACCGATTTAGAATGGGAAATATGCCATAGGAAAGTATGTGGCATGATTAGACTTTCGGTAGAAGAAATTATTCTAAATCATATTGGTGAAGAAAATCATGCACGAACTATGTGGAACAAGCTTGAGTCTTTGTATGCCCCGAAAACTGGTAATAGTAAATTGTATTTGATTAAGCAAATGATGGCTTTCAAGTATCAAGAAGGAACGTCTATGTTAGATCACTTGAATACATTCCAAGGTATTATTAATCAGTTAGCTGGAATGAGTATCAAGTTTGATGAAGAGATACATGGGTTATGGCTTCTTGGTTTGTTACCCGATTCATGGGAGACTTTTAGAACTTCTTTGTCGAACTCAGCCCCAAATGGTGTACTAAGTATGGACTTGGTAAAAAGTAATGTATGTAACGAAGAGATGAGAAGAAAGTCATAGGGTTCTTCTTCACAGTCTGATGTTCTTATTATTGAAAGAAAGGGGAGGAGTACGAGCAAAGGTTCGAAAAGTAGAGACAGAAGCATATTGGTGAAGAAAATCATGCACGGACTATGTGGAACAAGCTTGAGTCTTTGTATGCCCCGAAAACTGGTAATAGTAAATTGTATTTGATTAAACAAATGATGGCTTTGAAGTATCAAGAAGGAACGTCTATGTTAGATCACTTGAATACATTCCAAGGTATTATTAATCAGTTAGCTGGAATGAGTATCAAGTTTGATGAAGAGATACATGGGTTATGGCTTCTTGGTTCGTTACCAGATTCAAGGGAGACTTTTAGACCTTCTTTGTCGAACTCAGCCCCAAATGGTGTACTAAGTATGGACTTGGTAAAAAGTAGTGTATGTAACGAAGAGATGAGAAGAAAGTCATAGGGTTCTTCTTCACAGTCTGATGTTCTTATTACTTAAAGAAAGGGGAGGAGTACGAGCAAAGGTTCGAAAAGTATAGACAAAAGCAAGAGCAAGAGTGGCCTGTTTTCTAATGTTGAATGTTTTCAATGTGGCTTGAAAGGTCATATAAAGAAGCATTGCAGAAAACTGAAGAGAGAAAATAAAGCTGATAAAGGTAAAGAAAAAGTGACTGATGATGATGCAGACCTAATTACTGCAGCCACCGACGAATTTTTCGTTGTAATCGATGGTGATAGTGTAAACCTTGCTACAGAACAGAGCAGTTGGGTGATTGACAGTGGTGCCTCGATTCATGCTACATCCAGAAGAGAATTCTTTGCATCCTGCACATCTGGTGATTATGGTAATGTTAGGATGGGTAATGATGGATTAGCAAAAGCAGTTGACATATGAGATGTGCATTTGGAGACCAAGAATGGTACTATCTTGATTTTGAAAAATGTGAAACACATCCCTGATATCCGCATGAACTTAATCTCCACAGGTAAGCTGTATGAAGGTTTCTATAATACCTTCTGTAATGGTACATGGAAGCTTACTAAAGGCTCAATGGTGGTAGCAAAGGGGGAGAAGTGTTCTTCATTATACTTTATGCAGGCAAAGACTACTGATTATGATATCAATGTAGTGGATAGTGAACAGAGTGTTGAGCTTTGGCATAAAAGACTCAATCATATCAGTGAAAAGGGCTTGATGATTCTAGCCAAGCAAAATCATCTTTCTGGGGTAAAGAATGTGTCCTTGAAGAGATGTGAGCAATGTTTAGCGGGAAAGCAAACGAGAGTTTCTTTTAAAGCATCCCAACCTTCAAGAAGACCAAAAGTACTTGACATAGTATATTCTGATGTGTGTGGTCCGATGAAATTAAAAACACTTGAAGGTGCGTCCTACTTTGTGACGTTTATAGATGATCACTCAAGGAAAACATGGGCTTATACCTTGAAGTCTAAAGATCAGGTGTTGCAAGTGTTTAAACAGTTTCATGCCCTTGTTGAAAGAGAAACTGGTAAAAAGTTGAAGTGCATCATGACCGATAATGGAGGAGAGTATATTGGACCTTTTGATGAGTATTGCAGAAATCATGGTATCCAACATCAAAAGACGCCTCCTAAGACTCCTCAACTAAATGGGTTGGCTGAGAGAATGAATAGGACATTGGTGGAAAGAGTGAGATGTTTGCTTTCACAGTCACAGTTAGCCAAAACGTTTTGGGGTGAAGCATTGAATACAGTTGTACATGTTCTGAATCTCACACCATGTGTTCCTTTGGGAAATGAAGTCCCTAATAGAATTTGGTCAAAGAAAGACATATCTTATAGTCATCTTCGTGTCTTTGGTTGTAAAGCTTTCGTTCATATTCCTAAAGATGAGAGATCAAAACTTGATGCAAAGACAAGACCATGTGTGTTCCTTGGCTATGGTCAAGATGAGTTTGGCTACAGGTTGTATGATCCAGTGAAGAAAAAGCTTATTAGAGGTCGAGATGTTGTGTTTATTGAAGACCAAACCTTACAAGACATAGATAAAACTTATGAAACAGAGTCAGAAATTAGTGATGATCTGATTGATTTAGATACAGTTTCTTTGGCACAACCTTCTACACAGATTGAGAATGAAATATAGAATGATTAGTTTGATAATTCAGATGAGGTAGAAGGTCATGAACAGGTTGAGGTAGATGATGATATTGAGGAACAGTTGTCAGAAACTGAAGTTCCTATAGATGTTCCACTCAGAAGGTCTGTCAGAGATCGTCATCCGTCAACAAGATATTCTTCTGATGAATATGTGTTATTGGCTGACGGGGGAGAACCTGAGAGTTATGAAGAGGCTATAGAAGATGAGCACAAAAGAGAGTGGATTGATGCAATGAAAGATGAGATGAAATCTTTACATGAGAACCACACTTTTGAGCTTGTTAAATTGCCTAAAGGAAAAACCGCACTGAAAAATAAGTGGGTTTATCGAGTGAAACAAGAAGAAAACATCTCAAAGCCGCATTATAAAGAGAGACTAATTGTCAAAGGGTTCACTCAAAAAAAGGGTATTGACTTTGATGAGATTTTTGCTCCAGTTGTTAAGATGTCTTCGATTCGTGTTGTTATGGGTTTGGCTGCTAGCCTTGACTTAGAAGTTGAGCAGATGGATGTGAAAACTGCATTTCTTCATGGAGGCCTAGATAAAGAAATCTATATGGAACAACGTGAGGGTTTTGAAGAGAAAGGAAAAGAAAAACTTGTGTGCAAGTTGAAGAAAAGCCTTTATGGGTTGAAACAAGCACCGAGACAATGGTACAAGAAGTTTGAGTCAGTTATGGGGAAGCAAGGCTACAAAAAGACTACTTATGACCATTGTGTTTTTACTAAAAAAATTTCTGATGATGATTTTGTGATATTATTGCTTTATGTTGATGACATTTTGATTGTTGGCAGGAATGTTTCTAGAATTGATAATTTGAAGAAACAGTTGAGCAAATCCTTTGCCATGAAGGATTTAGGGCCAGTGAAAAAGATTCTTGGAATTCGAATAGTTTGAGATAGAGCATCTAAGAAGCTGTATATGTCACAGGAGCAATATATAGAGAAAGTGCTTGAAAGATTCAACATGGATAAAGCTAAAGTTGTTAGCTCTCCTCTCTCCAGTCATTTCAAATTGAGCAGCAAACAGAGTCCTTCTAATGATAAAGAGAAGGTAGAAATGAGGAAAGTCTCGTATGCTTCAGCTGTTGGGAGTTTGATGTATGCCATGGTGAGTACTAGACCTGATAATGCTCATGCTGTTGGAGTTGTTAGTCGATTTATGTCCAATCCAGGAAAACAACATTGGGAGGCAGTCAAGTGCATCATGAGATATTTGAGAGGCACTTCAAGTTTGAAGCTTACATTTGGAAGTGGAAAACCCTTGCTTACAGGCTATACTGATTCATATATGGCAGGAGATTTAGATAACTGACGGTCTACTTCAGGTTATTTGATGACGTTTGCAGGTGGTGCAGTGTCTTGGCAGTCAAGACTACAGAAGTGCGTTGCACTTTCTACTACAGAAGCAGAATATATAGCTGCAGCAGAAGCATGCAAAGAGATGTTGTGGATGAAACAGTTCATACAAGAACTTAGCTTCAAGCAACAACGATATGTGATATTCTGTGATAACCAGACTGCTATTCATCTTGGTAAGAACTCTACATTTCATTCCATAACTAAACATATATATGTGACGTATCACTAGATGAGAGATGCATTAAGTGATGAGTTGTTTGAGCTTGAGAAGATACATACTGATCATAATGGGTCAGATATGTTGACTAAGAATCTACCAAGAGAGAAGTTTGAGTTTTGTCGTTCCGCTGCAGGAATGACAAGTTCCTCCACAAAGTAAATAGGGGGAGATTTCTTGGGTTTATTTACTTGTAAAGGCCCAACTAAAAGCCCACTAGGGCTGTTTATATTAAAATTGAATTTTTCACCTTGTTGTAATTCACCGTAACACACAAAAAGAGAGACGGCAGAGAAAGAAAGTGAAAAATAGAAAGAAAAAGGATTTCACGCAGGTTTGGAGTTTTGGCATTTTCGAAGTAACCAACCGTTGGGTCGAGCTGAAATTTTGACAGTGTGTTGATAACACAAGAGTCTTCAATCTGAACGGTGGGATCGAATTTTAGAGGCTTCTACATCCAGATTCTAGTGGCGATTCGGTTCCATAATTTGTGAGACTTTTCTATTTGTTTTTCTTTGTTTTAGTTTCGTTTGTTGCCGAGATTAGTTTTCTCGAGTTATTATCTGTTGTATACCTCTAGTTATAACTAGGGAGAGTTCATTGTAACCCATTATTGATTATAGTGGAGATTTGACTTCGGTCCATGGTTTTTTACTCCTCGCCTTGAGGAGGTTTTTCCACGTTAAAATCGTTGTGTGTTGTGCTTGATATTTCTACCATATATTTATGCTTGTTGTTTTTCATTAGGAACACAAGAGGGGAATAATTGATCAAATTAGAATAGTGTTTATTCCCAACATATATAACCTAAGAAGGAAGAATAATTATACTCTTGAATGTCAGCAGAGCCTAGATATTCGCTTCAGTCTGTGTGTGGGCATGTGAGAAGATTAGAATTAGGCAGCGCCCTTGACAAGGGCAATTTGTCACAATTGCCCTCTCAATTGATTTACAAAAGGACCACAAATTGAGGTCCAAAAAGGAAAAGCTCATAGTGGCGCTGATGAAAATGACAACACATCAATTTTCACCCAACTTTATCAACCAAAAACCAACACCAGCACTACTGATGAAACATTTTCAATGTATGGCCCACATTATGGATGCACTTTCATTTCTAAACTGCAATTTGTCCTATGACTTTGTTTTTGTCGTAAAACTACCATCTAAAACAACTCAACCTCAAAAAACAACTATTGAAGATATGTTTTATATAAAAAATGTTAACAACGAAGAATATCATTATTTCATTGATAAACTGGGTTAATCTTGAAAGATTAGGTGCGAGTTTCAAGTTAAAGAAATCATGGAGTCATCTGTGATTTTTTTTTCTTTTTTTATATCCATGACTGTCTAGACTGGCATCACAAAATATATTGTTATACAACATTTGGATGTCAAGAAAATGCGTAGGAAATTAATTTTGACTTAGATGCCCTCATAGATTGAACCTATCACCTCTTAGTTACTCAAGAAGACCCTCTTGCCACTCGATACATCTTCGACCAAATTAAATCACGAGTTTAAGGAAATAAGTTGCTTCGAAACTATATATATGTAATAGCCCAGTTTTCAATTCTGGTTCCCTATGTATGTTAGGTTATTTATTCGATTGTTCGGTTGGGTCGTTAGGGCAGTTTGAGCCTTTATGGGGATTTTGGTAATTGTGCCCTCAGCGTCGGTTTTGTAATTAACCAGGGTTTCAGGGTTGTTTCTATTATTTGCTGAGTTCGGTTATTTCTTCGGTTTCAGGTTTCCAAGGCTAGAGTTGCATCTTGGAAAGCTTGGAAGTTCTTTTGGTTAAAAGAGAAAAAAAGGGAAAATAATTGTTTAAGTCTTTCCTCGCCAGGACTCGAAGCTGGATGGTTAGAGATTTGGAGGTTTTAATTTGAAAGAGAAAAAGGGGAAAAAGATGTCTTCGCTGGGACTCGAACGGTGGTTGAATAGAGATTTGGAGTGTTAATTTAAAGAAAGGAAAATAGGGGTTTAAATTTCCTTCGCCAGGACTTGAATGCAGGTTGGCCATGACACGTGGCACTTAGAGTTAAATTAACGATTAAAAGAAAAAGGTAAAATGCATTGTGTTGATTCCCTTCCCCTAGCCACAACTTTACGAAAAGTTCTTCCCTGGTTTTTGCGATTCCTCTTCTCCCATCTCCTTTGTCGATCCTTCGCCTTCTCTGTAACAGCCCAGTTTCCTATTCCAGTTTTCGAGGTGCCTTCTGGTCAAGATTCGGTTGTTTGGTTGGGTTTTAGAGCGGTTTTGCCCCTTGGGGGTATTTTGGTCTTTTGGCTCTCCGGGCAGGATTTGTGGTTTTCTGGGCTTCGAGGTAGCTCCTGCCTTTGTTGAGGCTTGTTTGTTGTTGGCTGCGAGTCCCGAGGTGTTTGGGCTAGTCGTTTGGAAGTTTGGTTGTGGTTTTGGGTTTTGGCAAAGTGATGGTTGTTTGGGTGTTTCTTTTGGGAATCGAGCCCGAGCCTTTAGTGTTGCTTTGGGAGTTGGATTTAAGTGAGTTTGATTGATTGGAAAAGATTTCTTTGATCGGGTCTCGAAGGAGGAAGCCGGGAAATGGGATTTTGAGGTTTTAAGTGGATAAGGATGGAAAATGGAATTTTAAATCCCATTTTTCCCTTTTATTTCCCATTTTTCCTTTTTATTTCTTTTTTTCTTTTATTTTTCCCCAAAATCAACTTTCTCTCTCTTTTCTCTCTCTCTCTCCCCGAGCCCCCCACCTAGCCCAGATTTCTAGCCTTGGCTCGCCGACCATTGACCCGTGCGGCCACTGGCTCGCCCAAGCCCAGCCAGCCCGAGCCAGCGTCGCGCGAGCGGCCGAGCTCGCCCAGCGCCGCGCACCCACCGCCTCGCCCTCTCCAGCGTCGCCCGGCCGCGCCCTCGCCCGCCACGATCCGTGTCGCCCGGTGCGTCTTGTGCCGAGCGCAAGACGATGCTGCGCGTCGCGTCGCGAAAGCCTCGCCAGCTCGATCGCGCGTCCAGCGCCAGATCGCGCCCCGCGTCGTGTCGCTCGCGCGCCCGCGCTGCCGTCTCTGTGCTTGAGCGCGCGCGCGTATCGCCAGCTCAGCCGAAGCAAGCTCCGCGCCCAGTCGCTGCGCCATGCAGACCCAGCGCCTCCTCGCGCGCGGCTTCGCGCGCCAGCGCTGTGCAGCAGCGCCCCTGCCAGCCCAGGCGCGCCCGGCCCGGCCCTTTTGGTCGCCTAGCCCATGCAATGGCCGGCTCGTTCGAGTGTCACCGCACCTCGTGAGTTGCTCTCGAGCCGAGCCTGTTTATTTTAGAGTATTTAGGGCTATTTTATGATTATTGATGTTTTTGTTTGGCTCGATATAGGTTGCTCGGGTTCGATCGCGATTATTTTATTGTGTGTTGTTGCCTTGCCTTCCGACTGTAAGGATTTCTTACCGGAGTTGTGTGGGCCCTGCGATATTGTCATGATTTTGCCTTGCTTGTTTCTTGATGTTATGAGCATGATAATAATAGAGCGACTTTGATTGATTTGCTAGCATGTTTGCTTGATATTACATGTTAGTGCCATGCTAGGTTTGTTCTCACAAAGCATGTTTGTGATTCCGCTTAAGCTCGTAGTATCATGCTAGGTAGTATGATTGATGTTGGTCTTTGCTTGCTAGCCGGGAATCATTGCTTTTTCCTGTACTCTTAGATAGAGTTGTAGGGTTTGTCATCATCCAGAGGTGGCGGACATAACGTACTTTGTCCCCACCGATCGGGAGTAGTGTGCGACGCATAACGTATCTTGCTTCCCCGGTCACTAAGGTGGATTTAGCTCGGTCGGGAATAAAGTGTGCGCGACATAACGTATCTTGCTACCCCGCCCGACCGGCCCGGTTGTGGAATTAGCTACCCACTTCGGCATAGCCTAGTTTGTAGCTCTGCTAGAGCCGAACCCCGCCCGCGGTGTAAGCTTCGCCTTGGCGGTTCTTAGCCAGTCGGTGGACCGACCAGTCGCATGAGATGAGCGCCAACGGCCTCGCGCTACTATGATCGGTGACACCGCTTCCATGTTTTAGGCATGCGCACTGCCGCGCGTAGTTTGCCCTTAGGCCCCGCATTTACGCCGGTTGCGAGAAGAGCATACGGTGTGCGTGCACGCCGCGTTAGATGCCCAGATCGGAGAGCTCCTTAGGGCTAATGTTCGTGAGTACACCATTCCTTCCGCTTTAGAGCCGGACTTGGGTACTCTCCGTAAGTCCAGTTAGTAAGGGTAAGAGGCCCTTGAGGACATTCTTGGGATCGGTTTTTGAGTGATCAATTGGGTGAGGAGAAAGACCCTCGAGAGATGTCCCGAGATTGGTTAGGATAACCAATCATTAGGCCGGAAGTAGGAGACTTCCGATGACTCAGATCTTTCTTTGTAAGCTCGTTGAGCTATGATCCGTGTTGGTAGTTGTTTGCTTGCATGCTTTGGTTCTAGATGATTGATTATATATCGTATTGTACCCCGGTTGGGGATTCTTACTTGAGTAATTCGTTACTCACCCTTACTTATCTTTCAGAAACCATGGCGCGAGGCGGGATGGTGGAGGAGGAGGCGTGATCATGGAAACCCGTTGTTCAACTCGAGATTTATGTTTATGTTTTAAATGTCCTCTGAATGCATGTAGTTGGGCACGGAGCCCTAGGTTGTTTTATGAATGTATTTCCGGATTCTAGCATTGTTGTAAATGTTGTAAAGTTGTATGTTTTTAATAAATCTCGATCAGAGTAAGTTTTGGAAATGTATTTGTCTTGGAGCAGTGCTTGGAAAGCAGGGACGACAGTTTCAAGAATTTTGTATTGACTTTTAAATGAACTCTTGCGGTTTTTGGTTTTTACTTAGAATCGAAACAACCCTATTGCAAAGTCTCGTTGTTGATTTGTATGCATGCATTGAGGTAAGGGCCCATTTAGAGCCCCATTCGGGTCGGGTCCTTACGGTTGGTATCAAAGCTCGAGTCATAGATTCGTCAGTGACCGACCTTTGTTGTAGGTCGTTTTTCCATGATCATCGGCACTCGAAGTGATCATCAGTACGCCTAAGTTCTTTATTTTAAAGAAAAGGGGTAAGAATTTACAATACTTTTCATCTAGCTTTTATGCCTTGTGTTGTGTAGCGAGACGCAGCGGGTTCGACTCGTTGTTGGTTTGGGCTTAGTGAGCCATCATGCCAACTTTCATGATCTGCGAGCGATTTGTTTAGCGGCTTGTTGAGGTATCCAAATAGATTCGGATGCCCCCGGGACGTCGTCCCCGAGGGAGAGTAGAGCTTAGACTCCGTTGGCCATGTGTGGCCCGATTGTCGCTTTTCCCTAGTGAGAGGGTGGAGGTGCTTCGTGCAGATCGCCCGATATGTTGATCGCACCTGCAGGAGCAGGGACGCTTGGCGAGTTCGACCGAGGAGTTGGACCGATCGTGTTGATGTTGAGGCGCGTCGGGGTTGTTAGGCCCGCATGCCGGATTTGGCCGGCAGCTTGAGTTGCCTAGAGGAGGGGGTAGAGGCTAGCGGCGCCTCAGAGTGAGACTCCTTGAGCAGAGTGTGCTCCACCATGAGAGATTTGATGGCGTGTCTTTAGCTATCGAGGGCGGAGACCAGAGCGCGATTTGTAGCGCGTAGTGAGGAGTCGAGTGCTGAGATAGCCCGGTGGCAGAGTTTGTTTCAAAGCATTCCCCTCGGTAGCTCTTGTAGCCCCGAGAGGTTCCGGGAGGGCATGATCAGCAGAGTTTATTCAGATGAGTTGGTTGGCGTTGATGGAGCGCCCGATTTGGCAAATGGATGCCCTGTAGAGCTCGATGTTTTAGTAAGTCCTGCGCTAGTAGTAAAGTAGTTGGCGAGTTTGAGTTTAGCATCCGTTTGTGGGATGCCTGCTGCTGCTCAGAGGCCGAGGTGTGCCGTTCTGTCTTTGTTTGGTTCATCGGATGGTGGTGGAATTCCCTTGTGAGAGGTGGACTAGCGAGTCTCCACGATCGCCCGATTGTTTGGCAAGTTTGCCGTGTTAGTGGCTTGAGGCGGATGAAGGGTCATCTTTGCTCCCTTGAGAGCCTCTTTGTTGTTTAATGATTGACTTCCTCGAGATGTGGATTTGGTAGTAGTAGCACTTGAGGTGCATTGGTTGGTGTGCCACTTTGGCACTAAGTCTGGTTCGAGCTTGAGTTTGGCTTGGGCATAGCGGATGGTTCTATGCCGTTCGGAGTTCAGCGTACTCCTTTAGCCTTGGATCTCATTTATGGCGGTTGCACCCGTTTAGGTCGTGCGGAGGGCTAGTTCAGTGGTAGTCGATGGACTACAAGCGAAAGGATGCTCGAGAGGAGCCGGAGCCTCTTCCTAGTGTTTCTGGAGGTTAAGTAAGTCAGCAGATTGGTTGGTAAGTATTGGTGCACGTGAGTCTCGCGCTAGTGTTAAGGCCAAGAGATTTTCTTTGAGGTTGGTAGTGCGGTCAACTACCTTCGAGTGCCTTTATCTGAGGAAAGTTGAGCATCGTAGATGCGAGTTTGGTCCAGTAGAGGGACTCTGAGTTGGATGCTCATGAGATGAGCTGATGCCTTGCGAGAGGATTTGGATGCCTTATGGGTAAGCACCCTTGGTAGAGGCTTGGTATAAAGTAAGTTCGGTGTGGCATGGTTATGCTTGGTAAAGCAAGGTTGCCTCAGCTTTGAGCATCGTGTGGAGTTGGAACTTTTGGTGTTTCTTCGGTTGGAGTTCATTGGAAACCGAGAGCAGTGTGATGGTAGCAAAGCCGCTCGCTTTTTGATCGCCTTGGCTAAGAGAGTTGTTTGGATCCTTTCCTTGGGTAGAAGCCTTGTTGAGAGGCTGATGTTTGAGTAGGAGGACGACGCATTCGGTAGCGTTCGGGTCCTCTTGGTTCCCAAGGAATTGGAGTTGGCCTGCAATGTTTAAAACGCTGGAGAGAGTTGTGCCTGTTCAGGCATTTGGCTGTTAGCTCGTTTGTCGGCCGTATGTGTCGGAGGGTGATCGGAGGATCCCTAGGTTTTGGAGAGCCTCTCGAGCTCGGTCAGCCAGTAGTGAGTTTCGGTTGGCAAAGTTTGGGAGCCGTGTAGCTTGTAGCCTCGGTTGAATTGCTAGCAGTCTTGGTAGACTTGCAAGCTAGTGTTTGTTTGGAGTAAAGTCCGGATTGGTTCCGGTGTGGTGGCAAGTTGATGCTCGGTGTTGACCAAGGTGTGGTTTGGAGCTGCTAGTGATTTGCTTTGCTCGTGGGACGAATGGTTCGTGCCCAGTTGGTTGTTTTCCTATTCCAGGATGTTGAGTTGCCCCTGTTGTTGCCCCGTGAGATTTAGATGTTGTTGCTCTAGTGGAGCAAGACAGTGAGCGTATGTGGAGCTCTCTGTCCTTTGGTTGTCTGTTTGTAAGAGCCGTTTCCTTCGGGGAGTTGTCAGGTTACTCCCTTGGTCTTGGAATTGATGGTAGTGGTGCTAGCAAGAGGGAATAGTTTGTTGGCTGCTTGGAAGCAGTTGTTTGTCCAGTTAAGCGGATTCTTGGATGGTGTTCTAGAGGCTGCAGTAAAGGTTGTTTTGCCTCTTGTGAGTGTTGGGCCAAGGTTTGGTCCTCTTGTTGTGTCGAGAGCTAGTTCGGTTCTAGCTGAGGGCGTTACCCTGAGGTCTTTTTCCTAGTCAGGAAGTTGTGGGAGTTGACCCCTCCCTTGGCAGTTGAGCAAGTGCTGTTGGTTTTGGGTTGGTGTTCCGATTGGTTGAGTTTTCCCTTGGTTGTTGCTTCCAAGAGAGTTGGTTGCTGTTGCCTTGGGTTTGAGAAAGTCAGCGAGCTTGTGTGAAGTCCGTTGCCCTTCAGAGTTTGCTTGTTGGGGAATTCGTTTCCTGTTTTTGTAGGAGTCAGCTTAGCTCATAAGTTGTGTATTTGATCAGAGTAGCGCAGCTGTCAGCCCAGCGAGAGGGTCCCTTCTTTGTGTTGTTAGCAAGCAAGAGTTGTTTGTCCCCGCAAGGGTGGTGGCCAGCCAGTAAGAGTTGTTTCTGGCAAGTTGTTGGTTTTTTTGGGGATTGAAGATTTCCCTTCCCCCTAGTCTCTGTGGGGATTGAGTTGCTTCATGGATGTCAGCCTCGAGTGTTAGCTTCTAAGGTAGTCTTGCGGAATCGTGTGGCTTAGGATCCGTAAGCTTTGAGGTTGTCGTCATCCGTTTTCCTTGTAAGGTTTCGGGAGTGGAGCTTCTAGTTGGAAGATAAGTCTGGCCTAAGCGAAAAGGAGAAGTCTTTTGAGTAGCCAGTTGGATTTTAAGAGTTGAGAGGTAGCTTGGAGGCGAGTGTCGCTCGTTATAAGTTTGGGTTGTGTTCTGCTGAGCAAGCCCTTCTCGGGCTTTGCTCCTTGTTGTGCGCTCGCAGTTGGAGTAGCAGAGCTATTTGAGTGAGTTGGCACAGAGGTGCCAAGGCTTTGGTTGGTAAAGTCGTTGAGCTGTTTTCCTCAAGGTGTTGTGCCGTAGAGAGCTGCGTGATGGTTTAGTCCTTGCAGCCCGAGTTTTCCTTGAGAGGAATTTTGGTGGTTTCCTTGCCTGGCAGTGTTTTCTTTGGCCAGTTGCTAGTAGATTTGCATGGAAAAGTTTGCTTTCGGCCGTTTCGTTTCTGGAATCTGGAAGGTTCAGTTGTTTGGCCAGTTTGTTGAAGGGTTGAGTTTGTTTGTTGTCAGCTGTGAGCTTCCAGAGGATTTTTGCCAGTGCGTGGTGTAGAGCTTCATAGCTTGTGGCCAGTCCTCGAGATTGCTGAGAGTAGCACCGTTTTAGAGTTGGTGCGACTTGAGGACGTGGTTTGCCGTCTTTTCCCTTTGGAGTTGGTATGCCCCTGTCTTGGTCGAGATAGTTATGCCCGGTTTGGATGGCATTGTGGCCTTGAGTTATGAGAACCCAAGAGAGTTTTGGTTCTCGAAGAGGGCTAGTGTTGTTGGCCGAGAAGTTCGGTTGGTTTGGATCGGTGGAGTTTTCCCGAGTCATTTCGTCTTAGGACTTTCGAGGACGAAAGTCTTATAAGGGAGGAGTATTATAAATGCCAGATTTCCTATTCCAGTTTTCGAGGTGCCTTCGGGTCAAGATTCGGTTGTTTGGTTGGGTTTTAGAGCGGTTTTGCCCCTTGGGGGTATTTTGGTCTTTTGGCTCTCAGGGCGAGGATTTGTGGTTTTCGGGCTTTGAGGTAGCTCCCGCCTTTGTTGAGGCTTGTTTGTTGTTGGTCATGAGTCCCGAGGTGTTTGGGCTAGTCGTTTGGAAGTTCGGTTGTGGTTTTGGGTTTTGGCAAAGTGATGGTTGTTTGGGTGTTTCTTTTGGGATTCGAGCCCGAGCCTTTAGTGTTGCTTTGGGAGTTGGATTTAAGTGAGTTTGATTGATTGGAAAAGATTTCTTTGATCGGGTCTCGAAGGAGGAAAGCAGGAAATGGGATTTTGAGGTTTTAAGTGGATAAGGATGGAAAATGGAATTTTAAATCCCATTTTTCCCTTTTATTTCCCATTTTTCCTTTTTATTTCTTTTTTTCTTTTATTTTTCCCCAAAATCAACTTTCTCTCTCTTTTCTCTCTCTCTCTCCCCGAGCACCCCCCCCCCACCTAGCCCAGCCCCTAGCCATGGCTCGCCCGATTGGCCGTGCACCTGGCTCGCCCAAGCCCACCGGCCGAGCCCGAGCCCAAAGATCGCGAGCACCCAGAGCTCGCCCGGCGCGCGCGCGCACCGCGCCGCGCCCTGCGGCGTCGCCCGGCCGCGCGCCCTCGCTCTCGCCACGATCCGTGTCGCCCGGTGCGTCGATCGTGCCGAAAGCGCTCCACAGTGCCGCGTCGCGCGTCGCCCGAGCCTCGCCAGCTCAATCGCGCATCCCAGCGCGCCGATCTCGCGCCCCGTGTCGTGCCGCTCGCGCGCGCCGCCGCCGTCTCTGTCTTGAAGCCGCGCGCGCAATAGCGCCAGGCCGAGCAAGCTCCGCGCCCAGCGCTGACGCGCATGCGCAGCCCAGCGCGCCCTCGCGCGCGGCTCGCGCCAGCGCCTGTGCCAGCGCCCGCGCCTGCGCAGCGCCCGGCCAGCCCGGCCCTTTCTTTTGCCTAGCCCGTCTGGCCGGCTCGTTCGAGTGTCACCGCGCCTCGTGAGTTGCTCCCGAGC
The DNA here is from genome assembly GCA_036507275.1 of Sicyos edulis. Lineage (NCBI taxonomy): Eukaryota > Viridiplantae > Streptophyta > Magnoliopsida > Cucurbitales > Cucurbitaceae > Sicyos > Sicyos edulis. Next base: position 43,574,659 of record CM071846.1, on the reverse strand, counting down.
CGAGCCATTTTATTTTAGAGTATTTAGGGCTATTTTATGATTATTGATGTTTTTGTTTGGCTCGATATAGGTTGCTCGGGTTCGATCGCGATTATTTTATTGTGTGTTGTTGCCTTCCACCGTGTAAGGATTTCTTACCGAGGAGTTGTGTGGGCCTGCGATATTGTCATGATTTTGCCTTGCTTGCTTGTTCTTTGATTATTATGAGCATGATAATAATAGAGCATCTTTGATTGATTTATGCTAGCATGTTTGCTTGATATTACATGTTAGTGCCATGCTAGGTTTGTTCTCGCAAAGCATGTTTGTGATTCCCTGCTTAAGCTCGTAGTATCATGCTAGGTAGTATGATTGATGTCGGTCTTTGCTTGCTAGCCAGAATCATTGCTTTTTCCCTGTACTCTTAGATAGAGTTGTAGGGTTTGTCATCATCCGCAGGTCGAGCGGACATAACGTACTTTGTCCCCACCGATCGGGAGTAGTGTGCGTGCGACGATAACGTATCTTGCTTCCCCGGTCACTAAGGTGGATTTAGCTCGGTCGGGAATAAAGTGTGCGCAGCATAACGTATCTTGCTACCCCCGCCCGACCAGCCGGTTGTGGAATTAGCTACCCACTTCGGCATAGCCTAGTTTGTAGCCTGCTAGAGCGGAACCCTGCCACGGTGTAAGCCTGCCTTGGCGGTTCTTAGCTTCGTGTCGGTGGACCAGTGCGCAGATGAGCGCCGAGGGCCTCGCGCTACCGTGATCAGTGACACCGCTTCCAAGTTTTAGGCATTCGTACCTGGCCCGCGTAGTTTGCCCTTAGGCCCCCGCATTTACGCCGGTTGCAGAAGAGCATGCGGTGTGCGTGCACACGAGTTAGATGCCGGATCGGAGAGCTCCTTCCGGGCTAATGTTCGTGAGTACACCATTCCTTCCAGTTTAGAGCCAGACTTCGGGTACTCTCCCGTAAGTCCAGATTAGTAAGGGTAAGATGTAAAGACCCGACCCCAAAAGGGGCTCTAAATGGGCCTTTACCCCAATGCATGTAGTGAAAATAAAAGACATTATGAAAATACATTTCGGATCCCAAGTAAAAACAGAAACATTCAACAACCAAAACATACATTTCTAAAAGCATACTACGATCAGAGATTTATTTAAACCATTAAAACAATCCACAAGTACAAATATCTTTGGAATCCATAAAACGTAAGAAAACATCCACGGGGCTCGTGCCCGTCTACATGCATTCGGGGAAATAATAAAAAGTGAAGAGTCATGTTAATTAAAGTAAAATAATCGAGAGAAGACAAAGCGAGGTTCCATGATCACGGCTCCTCCTTGACCATCCTGTCTCCCGCCTTGATTACTTGTGGAAAACCACGAGAATAAGGGTGAGTAACGAATTACCCAGTAAGAATCCCCAACCGGGGGTACAATACGATATACATGATCATCTAGAAGAATGTATGCAAGCTATGAGTACAAACACAGAGAGCGGAGCACATAGCTAAGTCCACACTTGGACCTCGGATGCCATCTCGTGGTCTTAGTCGGAAAATACCACAACACACTAAACGCACTATACGGGAACAAGTCCGGCCTCGGCTCATCGCCATCGTCACGAAAGGTGCACGGCTCAAGATCCCGAGGAGCTCTCGATCGGGCGCAGTAATGAGCGTAAGCGCGCACCGCATGCTACCGCAAACTCGGGGTGCCGGGTCTAGTGGCAAGCCGCCAGTTCGATCCACCATGCCTAACTAAATCTCGGATCGGTGTCAGCGACATAGGGGTGTGAGACACGGACACGTGAACTATGTCGGCTGTACCACCGCACTTTGAGGCTAAGGAACCGGTCGTGGTAGGCTTACACCAGAAGCGGTCCTTGCCCTAACAGTGGCAATCAAGGGCTACGGTCGAACACGCCGAGGGCGTGTCGATCGCCGGGACGAGGCAATGCCAAGTCATCATCCCGACCGTTGGGGCATTTAACGATACCGCCACCCTCACCCAAGATTGCGGGGGCCTACCGGTTGGGATAGCTAATCCCTCACGGGGTCCAAGGACGGAGAAGCTGTCTCGAACGTCCTTCCATAGATGCAAGATACTTTATGCATCGGGCCCCGGATGATTCTATCTACCTCAATTCTAAACCTTAACAATAATAACGATTCAATCAATGCGGTCCAATACGTGCTCATCGGATACAAAGAACCTAGCATGACACTACGAAGCAAGAGCGGATATCGAACATGCTAGAATAGAACAACCTAGCATGGGCTAACATGAGAAACAATACAAGAGTTCATGCTAGTCAGAATTCGAACAGAGCACCTAGGCTAAACATGCTAGTAATCATACGGGCATACAAAACAACAATCACAAAATATCGCAGGTCCACACAACCCGGTAAGAAATCCTTACCTTGGTCGGAAGACTTCTACACACAAATCCTAAGCTGCGGAACAATCCCGAGCTAGCGGCGGGAACCTAGCAAACCAACAATAATCGGCATCTAAAATATCTAAACAACAATAGAACGACAAGCTCGGCTCAAAGGGAACTCACGCGCGCGACGACACGAGCTAGGGCCGCTGCGGCAAGCGGGCACGGCAAGGACGCCTTGTATTGGCGCGCTGGCGGCACGGCAAGGACACGCTGGCTGGCACGGCACGGACACGCGCCCGGCTGCTACGGCACGCAGACGGCAGGACGAGCGGCGCGCAGCGAGCGTCTCGGCGGCGGCGCGCTGGCGGCTGGCGCGGCGATGCGCGACACGGCTGGCAGCGGCAGCAGCGAGGCGCGCGCGCGAACGAACGTCTGGGCGGCGCGGCGAGCAGCTTCGGCAAGCGGACACGGCGAGGGCGTCGCAGCGTCGGCTGGACGTCTTGCTGGCGCTGGCGAGACCTCTGGCGGCGTCGAGCGATCGGGCGATCTCTCTTCTGGGCGAGCGGCGAGGGCTGCTGGGACAGATCTGGGCGTGCGGCAGGCTGGTTCGACCGATCTGGGCGCGGCGGCGCAGGGCTGGTTCGACCGATCCGGGCGTGCTCTGGTGGTGGCGATGATGGTCGCTCTCCTCTCGGGTTGCAACCAACACAAACACACACACACACTACATCTTACCTTTGCCAAAGCATCAAAAACCAAATGAGGAGATGAAGAGGATGAAGACTTACCGGAATGATGATGATCGAACCCAAGGAGATGCAAGGGAAGAAGAATTCGGCAAGGCAATGGAGAGGGAGAGCTTGGGCGGCCAAGAGGTGTTTTGGAGAAGAAGATGGAATAACCTAATTCTATTTCATTTAACCAAATGCACCAAAACTCCAAAATCCAAGGTTAACTAAGATGTGATGCAGAAAGAGCAACAAGAGCACCTAATGGCTCAATTGGCACACATCTCTACAAGCTTCCCGGGAGACCCGGGTTCAAACCCCTACTGCAAAGACAATTTCCTTTATTTTTACTTTTGCATCAAACCTTGCTCAAAACAAAACTCAAACTCCTCCAAAACCTACATAAAACCATCCAATAATTTTAGCGGTGGAAAGACATACACGACGACCGACGGCCCGACCAAATTACCAAATTACCCCTAGGGCATACCGGAAGACCGGGAAGAAAAACACTGGTCGTTACAATATTCCCTCCTTTTTATGACTTTTCGTCCTCGAAAGTCCTTAAGATGTAAACTTATTTCGAGGGTAATGCAACCTCATCTCGTCTTCCCGCTCCCAAGTGGCTTCCTCGTAAACCCGATTCTTCCATCGAACCTTTACCAAACGAATCTCGCGATTACGCAACGTCTTGGTCTCAAAGGCAAGGATCCTCACGGCTTCTCCTCGAAGTTCAAATCCTCATTCATTTGCAAAGGCTCAAAGTCCACAATGTGCGACGGGTCCGGCACATCTTGCCTCAACATCGATACATGAAAAACACTATGCACCGCCGATAGTGACGGAGGAAGGGCTAACAGGTAAGCAACTCGCCAATCCTCTCTAGGATCTCGAATGGACCAACAAAACGGGGACTCAACTTCCCACGCTTACCAAACCTCAAAACACCTCGCATCGGAGCAACCTTAAGGAACACATCTTGACCAACCTCAAACTCCAAATCTCGACGCCGAACATCGGCGTAACTCTTCTCTCCCCGCTGCTGAATTTTGTCAACATACGAGCTCTAATCTTACCTGACTTTGCACCATTGGTCAGCTGCAGTAACTTCGGGACCCAAAACACCGTCTATCACCAACCTCTTCCTGAACACGGGGACCGATAACGCTTACCATACAATGCCTCGAATGGAGCCATCCGAAATCGATCGTAATCGTTGTTATAGGCAAACTCCATCAAATCTGAATCTGGTCCCAATCGCACGGGAAATCCAACACACAAGCCCTCAACATATCCTCGAGAATCGATTCACTCTCTCGGTCGACCATCCGTCGAGGGTGAAAAGTCATCTTTGAAATCGCACTCTGTGCCCAAACCCTTACGAGCGCTCTCGAAACGAGAAGTGAACCGCGAGTCACGATCGACACAATCCTCACCGGCACACCATGATAACGGATGATCTCGCTCCAAAAGCAGTGCGCCTTTGTTCCCACGGTATAAGTGTCTCTACAGGGAATGAAGTGTGCGCTCTTGGTCAAACGGTCGACTATCACCCAAATCGAGAGAACTTCCTCTGAGTCCTTGGCAAACCGGATATAAAGTCCATGGAGATCTCTTCCCATTTCCTTTCGGGTACACTCGGTGGCATTGCAACAAACCAGTGGCCTTTGCTCGGTGCCTTCACTTGGCGACAAGTGAGACAGGTGACAAACTCTGCCACATCTCTCTTCATCCCCATCCACCGTAAGGTCCGCTTAAGGTCTCGATACATCTTGGTACCCGGGGTGCCAAGCAAAAAGAAGGCTGTGGGCCTCAGAGCAACTCGCTCGCAAACACGCAATGTCCGGAACACACAACCAGCCTCTATAAGTCAACCCAGCATGCTGGTGAATACACAAAGTCAAAGTCCGTCAAGATCGACTCATCAACCAATCTCTTAAGTGCGGGTCACCCAACCGCTGTCTATAATCCATTTGCCGAGATCGATTTGGTGAGCAGTCCAATCGAGCTACCTGGCGGTAACCTCTCCCAACAACACTGCAACCTCGGCCCGCTCGAACTCTCTCTCGCAAACCGGGTGGGAACTCAACAACGCCGCAGAGTGCGACGTCTTTCTACTCAAAGCATCGGCCACTACATTGGCTTTACCGGATGGTACAAAATCTCGCATGATCATAATCCTTTACCAACTCTAACCATCTCTCTCGCCTCATATTCAACTCCTTACGAGTAAGCAGATACTTGAGGCTCACGGTGATCGGTAAACATCTCGAATCCGCTCACCATACAGGTAATGCCTCCAAATCTTGATTGCAAAAACACCATCTGCCGCCAACTCCATATCATGAGTCGGGTAGTTACGCTCATACGGCTTGGTGACGGGAAGCATAGGCAATGACCTTCCGTCTTTGCATCAACACACAACCTAATCCAAACTTGGAAGCATCATCATGTAGACCACGAAACCACACTGTCCCTCTCGGATTGCCAACAACACGGTTTGAAGTCAAAGCGCGCTTGAGCACAGCAAAGCTCTCATCACACTCTTTGTCCCAAACAAACTCGACACCCTTCCTCGTCAGACGAGTGAGGGGCGAGGCTAAAGCGAAAAGTCCTTGACGAACCGACGGTAGTAACACCGCCAAACCCGCAAAGCTGCGAATCTCGCAAGAATCGAAGTCGGCTTGGCCCATGAACTCACGGCCTCAATCTTCGCGGGGTCCACGGCTATACCATCTCTCGAAACCACGTGGCCTAGGAAGGCCACCGCTCCAACCAGAATCACATTTGGAAAACTTCGCATAAAGTGGTTTTCCTCAAAGCCGCCAATACTCGCCTCAAATGCTCTGCATGGTCTTCTTTAGACCTCGAATAAATCAGAATATCGTCAATGAAACACGATGAAAATTTGTCCAAAAATGATTTGAACACCCTATCCATCATGTCCATGAACGCGGTGGGGCATTGGTCAATCCAAACGACATAACCACAAACTCATAGTGACCATATCCGGACTGAAAAGTTGTCTTAGGAATGTCGGCATCCCCGATCCATGAATCGATGGTAACCGGATCTCGAGATCTATCTTGGAGAACACAGAAGCTCCCCTGAAGCCGATCGAACAAATCATCGATACGGGCAAGCGGATACTTATTCTTCTTTGTCACCTTATTAAGCTCGCGGTAATCAATACATAAGCGCATAGAACCATCCTTCTTTTTCACAAACAGAATCGTGTGCTCCCCACGGGGACACACTTGGGCGGATGAACCCTCGGTCTAACATCTCCTGCGTGAATCGAATCTTGATTCCTTTAACTCACTGGCGCCATGCGTCACGGGGCCTTTGAGATAGGGAGGGTCCACGGCTCGAGCTCAATAATGAAGTCAACTCTCTCTTTGGGGGCAACCCGGTAACTCCTCAGAAACACATCCGCAAACTCCTGCACGACCGGCACTGATCAGCAGACAACGAGGGGCGGCTCTTCCTGCACAACTTGGCTAGATAGCCCCAAGCTCCATGAGCTAGCAAACGACGAGCTTTCACGGTGACACCATCGGCGGGCAAACTCCACCTGGACTCCACGAAACTTAAAGTGGGCCGACCGGCGGCTGAACACTACTTCTTTCGGTGGCGATCAATCAATCGCGCGTGGTTAGCGACTAACCACTCCATACCAAGAATCACATCAAAACCGCTCATAGGCGAGAACTATGAGCGTAGCCACAAGCAACTCTCCGGATATCTCGATCCGCCATCCTTAATCTTATCTCTAGCCAACATACTAACTCCCGAAGGAGTTGCAACAGATAACTCAAAACCTAGAGGCTCTAGTCTTAACTTAGCATGCTCGACCAAACAACACAGATACAAATGAATGCGTGGAACGAGAATCAAACAAGACAAATGCGCAGTTGATCTAAAACAAGAAGCGCACCGCCACAGCGGCATTCGTGACGCTCGGCCTCTGACGGGTCGTAGCAAACACTCGACCCCGCTGCTGTATTGGTTGAGCCGCCATAGCCTGGTGATCACAAAAATGGGCCATGTGCCCTCTCTACCACAACGGAAGCACAATCTAGGTCCGGTGACAAGCTCGGTGGACTTTCCCACAAGTAGCACAAGCGGAAAGCGCCTGGGTCCTCCCCACTTCATCGGGTGAAACAATTTGGAGCTCTCCGATGATCTCGTTTCGAATCGCCTTTATGGCGGCTGGCGCGCCCCGAAAAGTCAAACTTCCTCTTCGCCCCACATTTCTTGCTGGGACAGACGCTGAACAGAGCGGCAACAACCCGCTCGTGAGGATACTTCCCATTATAGATCGTGGCTAATCGGGATGCTGACCCTAGCATAAGTGTCGGGGGCACGAGCCCCGACATCTCGGGAAACACCCGCCTCAATCCGGATATGAACTTCCGAAATCTTCAGCTCTGGGGTGGCAATCAAGCGAGGAGCAAAATATCCATACTCCGAGAACTTGCGCTCATATTCCTCAATGGAATCGGAACCACCGCTCGAGGTCCGGAAGAGCTCCACCATCTTCTCTTGAGCCTCATCACCGATGAACTTTACCTTGAACTCGGCCTTGAAGAACTCCCAAGTAGCGGGTGGAGACCCGGTGGTCTCTCGCTCAAGGTGGACTCCCACCACCATCTCATTGTGCCTCCCAAAGCACATGAGCCGCACATCTCGGCCTCTGAATATCGGGGCACACCATGATCGGGAAGGTGTACTCCAAATGGGCAATCCACACGGCTGCCGCTAACGCATCACCGGTGGCATCAAACTTCTCGAGCTTCCACTTCACAAAATCTTTCACCACCTACCCAATTCCTCGGCACCTCTCGCCATATCGCCTCTGGGGCTACTTGCTCCGAGGAGTGGGAGGTGCTACTTGAGCTCTCTTTGAACCAATCGAGTCAGCCACCGCTCGATCTGGGGGCTCGGGACTCTTCATTGCAGCGCCAACAAGGCACAGGTCTCGCCCTCTGGTCACTCAACATGCTGACCATAAAAGCCCTCATAGACTCGGCAAACTCGCTCCAGAAGCGATCTCACGGCGCTCGATCGCCTCAACGCCCGCTCTAGGCGTAACAGAGGAGCCGCTTTGGTGGAATGCCATCGGTGTCGACTTGGGGACGATGTCCTCGCAGATGATCCGATCGATCGATACCTCGACCGCTCTCGAACCTCCTCTCCCAGACGGCGGATGGTAGCATCTTTGGCGATCTACATCCAAACCAACAACGAATCAAAACTCGCTGTCACCATTCCACAACACCAAACAAGGCATACGCTAGATGATAGGTATTGTAAATTCTTAACCCTTTTCCTTTCTAAAACAATAAATCTAGGCATACCGATGACCGCTTGAGTCTTGATGATCATGGAAAAACGACCTACAACAAAAAGGTCGATCAACAGAATCTATGACTCGAGCTCGATACCAATCAGAAAGACCCGACCCCAAAAGGGGCTCTAAATGGGCCTTTACCCCAATGCATGTAGTGAAAATAAAAGACATTATGAAAATACATTTGGATCCCAAGTAAAAAGCAGAAACATTCAACAACCAAAACATACATTTCTAAAAGCATACTACGATCAGAGATTTATTTAAACCATTAAAACAATCCACAAGTACAAATATCTTTGGAATCCATAAAACGTAAGAAAACATCCGGGGGCTCTGTGCCCGTCTACATGCATTCAGGGAAATAATAAAAAGTGAAGAGTCATGTTAATTAAAGTAAAATAATCAGAGAAGACAAAGAGTTCCATGATCACACGGCTCCTCCTTGACCATCCTGTCTCTCCCGCTTGATTACCGTGGAAAACCACGAGAATAAGGGTGAGTAACGAATTACCCAAGAAGAATCCCCAACCGGGGTACAATACGATATACATGATCATCTAGAAGAATGTATGCAAGCTATGAGTACAAACACAGAGCGGAGCACATAGCTAAGTCCACACTTAGTCCGGAAAATACCACAACACACTAAACGCACTATACGGGAACAAGTCCCGGCCACGGCTGTCTCATCTGCCGATACGAAAGGTGCATCGCTCAAGATCCCGAGGAGCTCTCGATCGTATTGTAATGAGCGTAAGCGCGCACCGCATGCTACCGCAAACTCTGGGAAGCCGGGTCTAGTGGCAAGCCGCCCGAGTTCGATCCACCATGCCTAACTAAATCTCCGGATCGGTGTCACCGACATAGGGGTGTGAGACACGGACACGTGAACTATGTCACTGTACCACCGCACCGAGGCTAAGGAACCGGTCGTGGTAGGCTTACACCAGAAGCGGTCCTTGCCCTAACAGTGGCAATCAAGGGCTACGGTCGAACACGCCGAGGACGTGTCGATCGCCAGGGACGAGGCAATGCCAAGTCATCATCCCGACCGTTGGGGCATTTAACGACCGCCACCCTCACCCAAGATTGCGGGGCCTACCGGTTGGGATAGCTAATCCCTCACGGGTCCAAGGGCGAGAATCTGTCTCGAACGTCCTTGCCATAGATGCAAGATACTTTATGCATCGGGCGGATGATTCTATCTACCTCAATTCTAAACCTTAACAATAATAACGATTCAATCAATGCGGTCCAATACGTGCTCATCGGATACAAAGAACCTAGCATGACACTACGAAGCAAGAACAGATATCGAACATGCTAGAATAGAACAACCTAGCATGGGCTAACATGAGAAACAATACAAGAGTTCATGCGATCAGAATTGCACGAGCACCTAGGCTAAACATGCTAGTAATCATACAGGCATACAAAACAACAATCACAAATATACCACAGGTGGTCCACACAACCCCGGTAAGAAATCCTTACCTTGGTCGGAAGACTTCTACACACAAATCCTAAGTGCGGAACAATCCCGAGCTAGCGGCGGGAACCTAGCAAACCAACAATAATCAAGCATCTAAAATATCTAAACAACAATAGAACAGCAAGCTCGGCTCGGGAACTCACGCGCGCGCGACGACACGAGCTAGGGGGTGCTGGCAAGCCGGGCACGGCAAGGACGCGCTACTGGCCGTGACCTGGCACGGCAAGGACACGCGTTGCAGGCGCGCGCTACTGCAGCCTGCAGACGGACATCGCCGCTGGCTTGGCCCGCACGGCCACGACGGCAGGCAGGAGGAGCGCGCGCGCTGGCGCGGCGGCTCATGGCGAAGGCGCGCGGGCGAAGCGCATGGCGGGGCGCGCGGAAGCGTCGGCGCGGGCGCGCGGCGCGGCGCGGCGGATGCGGACACGGCGAGCAGGCGGCGAGGACGCGCGCGGCGAACGTCGGGCGGCGCGCGCGGCGAGCGGCTCGGCAAGCGGACACGGCGCGGGCGTGGCGAGCGATCGGTGGACGTCTTTGGCGCTGGCGAGACCTCTGGCGGCGAGCGATCGGCGATCTCTTCTTTGGCGAGCGGCGAGGGTCTTTGGGACAGATCTGGGCGCGGCGGCAGGGCTGGTTCGACCGATCCGGGCGTGTGGCGGGCTGGTTCGACCGATCCGGGCGCGGCGAGTGGGTGGCGATGATGGTCGCTCCTCCTCTCGGTGCATTGCAACCAACACAAACACACACACACACTACATCTTACCTTCGGCCAGCATCAAAAACCAAATGAGGAGATGAAGAGGATGAAGACTTACCCGGAATGATGATGATCGAACCCAAGGAGATGCAAGGGAAGAAGAATTCGGCAAGGCAATGGAGAGGGAGAGCTTGGGCGGCCAAGAGGTGTTTTGGAGAAGAAGATGGAATAACCTAATTCTATTTCATTTAACCAAATGCACCAAAACTCCAAAATCCAAGGTTAACTAAGATGTGATGCGAAAGAGCAACAAGAGCACCTAATGGCTCAATTGGCACACATCTCTACAAGCTTCCCGGAGACCCGGGTTCAAACCCCATTTGCAAAGACAATTTCCTTTATTTTTACTTTTGCATCAAACCTTGCTCAAACCAAAACTCAAACTCCTCCAAAACCTACATAAAACCATCCAATAATTTTAGCAGCTGGAAAAGACATAAACGACCCTGACGGCCCGACCAAATTACCAAATTACCCCTAGGGCATACCTGGAAGACCGGGAAGAAAAACCTGGGTCGTTACATAAGAGGCCCTTGAGGACATTCTTGGGATCGGTTTTTGAGCTGATCAATTGGCTGAGGGAGAAAGACCCTCAGAGATGTCCCAGGATTGGTTAGGATAACCAATCATTAGGCCGGAAGTAGGAGACTTCCGATGACTCCAGATCTTTCTTTGTAAGCTCGTTGAGCTATGATCTGTGTTGGTAGCTGTTTGCTTGCATGCTTTGGTTCTAGATGATTGATTATATCGTATTGTACCCCAGTTGGGGATTCTTACTGAGTAATTCGTTACTCACCCTTACTTATCTTTCAGGAAACCATGGCACGAGGCAGGATGGCTGGAGGAGGAGCTGTGATCATGGAAACCCGTTGTTCAACTCTGAGATTTATGTTTATGTTTTAAATGTCCTCTGAATGCATGTAGTTGGGCACGGAGCCCTAGGTTGTTTTATGAATGTATTTCCGGATTCTAGCATTGTTGTAAATGTTGTAAAGTTGTATGTTTTTAATAAATCTCTGATCAGAGTAAGTTTTGGAAATGTATTTGTCTTGGAACAGGTGCTTGGAAACAGGGACAGGTTTCAAGAATTTTGTATTGACTTTTTAAATGAACTCTTGCCGGTTTTTGGTTTTTACTTAGAATCCGAAACAACCCTATTGCAAATTCTCGTTGTTGATTTGTATGCATGCATTGAGGTAAGGGCCCATTTAGAGCCCCATTCGGGTCGGGTCCTTACATTCTCCTTCCTCTTGTTCTTGCCGATTTCTCTCTCCATCTCCATCCACTTGCCAAAAACTCCTTCCTCAAGCTCTTTTTATTGCCATTTTCTCCAAGTACCATCTTCTCCTAGTAGTAAACCCTAGCCGAGAAGACCAAGCCAAGCTTCCATCCTAGCTGCAAGCTCACCTAACCACAACCCTAGCCGAGGAGCACCAAACCGCAAGCCAAACAACCCATTGCCAAAAGCATCCCCTTGTGGCCGAGAGCTCCTGTCTACTTGGATTGGTAACCTCTCACTTCCCTAGCCGCGTTGGTTGTTTGTTTCTTAAATTATTAGAGTTTGATTGTATGCTTGTTATTATATTTGCTAGGTTCGTGTTGGTTCTACAGCTCAATGAGCACTTTATACTTGTGATTTCTACTTATTTTCCAAGTAAGGATTTCTTACCAGGGTTGTGTGGGCCCTCTGATACATCATTATTTGTATTCATGTTTGCTTGTTTACTATTTACGAACGTGTTAGTGGATAGGATTTGTTTGTTGTTCTGTTCTGCTAGCATGTTTTACTCATGTTTCCACATGTTAGTGCCATGCTAGGTTTGTCCTTCCAGCATGTGATTTGATTCTTGTTTAATCTCATAGTACCATGCTAGGTTTTGTATGTTGTTTAGCATGTTTGATTGTTTGGGAATAGGGTTGGGCATTCTTAGATAGAACTTGTTAGGTTGTCATCATCTAGAGGCTGAGAGAGGACATAACGTACTTTGTCCCCACCGGTCGGGACCAATGAGGACAGGATCCCACCCCCGGCAGTCGGAGTGGCCTAGCTTACCACAACGGCATAAGCTTAGTCTGTAGCCTGCTAGAGCAAAACCCTTCCAATTGTGCAAGCCAGCCTTGGTCGGTTCTTAGCTTCAGGCGTCGGTGGTATTTAGGCTGCTACAACTTAGTGTCGAGGGCCTTGCACTCTTGTAGATCAGTGACACCCCTTCCGAGTCTTTACGCATGCGTACCTGGACCGTCGTAGTTTGTCCCTAGGCCCCCACATTTACACGGTTTGTAGCAGCATGCAGTGTGCCGCACACGCGTTATGCATCGGGAGGAGAGCTCCCTCGAGCTAATGTTCGTGAGTACACCACTTTCGTTTCGAGTTTAGAACCAGACATCGGGTACTCTCCCAGTTATCCCAATACCAGTTCGAAGAGTTGGTCAAGATAGTTCGAACATAACACACTTTTTCCCTACAGATTGGACATAACGCACTTTGTCCTCTAAGATCGGGATCAATTATTTATAGTAGATCATTCGGCCGGAGGTAAGAGATTTTGATGACTCATGAGTTGTATTGACAACTCAAACCAAGGATTCTATGTTGGTAACTGTTTGCATGCATACTTGAATGCTAGATGAGATGTTGTTTTGTACTGTACCCCGGTTGGGGATTCTTACTGAGTGCTTTTGTACTCACCCTTATTTTCTGTGGTTTTTCACCAGGTAACTTGGGACAGCACTGGGACGGCTTTTGGAGGAGCTGATTGATCATGGGAGCTGTCAGCGTCACTTTATCTATATTTATGTCTTTTGTTTACTCAACATGTAGTTGGACACGGAGTCCATAGGAGATTTTGCATTATGATGTTAAAACTTGGAGCTCTGTATAGAGGTAATTCTCTGATTTTTCTTTTTTATATATATCTTTCTTATGAGGGAATACACATATTTATACAAGCCTATTCTCTCAACTACTCATCTAAAAATAGATTACGTGAAACAAACTTAGAGGAAAATACGGGAGCAATTCTAACTAAGCCAAGAAGAATCCTGCTTGATTTTCTACACTCCCCCACAAGTTGGGTGATATATACTTTGCATGCCGAGATTGGAGATTAATCCACATAGACTGGTTTGATGAAGGGCCTTGGTTGATATATCTGCAACCTATCATTGGGAGGGCACGTATTTTAGTCCAATGATATTAGCCTCAATTTTTTCACTAATAAAATGACGATCGATCGCAACATGCTTCATTCGATCATGATGTACCAAATTCCTTGCGATGGCAATAGCTGATTGGTTATCACATAATATTTCGATGGGACCTTCGATCTTCACTTTCAATTCTTTGAGAAGACGTTTCAACCAAATCCCTTCACATATTCCAAGGGCTAGTGAGTAGAATTCAGCTTCAGCACTACTTCGGGCAATAACTGGTTGTTGCTTGCTACGCCAGGATACTAGATTTCCCCATACATAAGAGTAGTATCCTGAGGTTGATCTTCGATCAACAGAAGAGCCAGACCAATCTGCATCTGTGAAGACTGCTAACCATCGATCTATTGTTTTCCTAAACATAATACCCTTCCCAGGATCATTCTTGAGATATCTCAAGATTCTATACACGACTTCCATATGTTCTTTAGAGGGTTTGTTCAGAAATTGACTTACTACGCTTACTGCAAAGCTAATGTCTGGTCGAGTGTGAGTCAAGTATATCAGCTTTCCAACTAGATGTTGATATCTACTACGATCAACTATCACATCTCCTGAATTGATTCCAAGTTTGGTATTTGCATCCATAGGTGTGTCTATAGGTTTGCAACCACTCATTCCAGTTTCTTTCAAAAGATCTAGAGTATACTTCCGTTGAGTCACCGAAATTCCTTCGTTGGACCTAACTACCTCTATACCCAAGAAGTATCTTAAGTGACCTCGGTCTTTCACTTCAAATTCTATTGAGAGTAATTTCTTGAGACGAACAATTTCTTCGAAGAGTTTCCTAGTGAGAATGATGTCGTCAACATACACTATTAGCACGACCATTTTTCCATTTGGGAAATGTTTAATAAACACTGTGTGATCTGACTGACATTGAATGTACTCATTGTGTTTTAGCACAGTGGTAAACTTCTCAAACCATGCCCGCGGTGATTGCTTAAGCCCGTAAAGTGATTTCTTAAGCTTACATACTTTTCCACTAGTATATTGGTCTTCGAAGCCTGGAGGAACATCCATATACACTTCTTCAACTAAGTCACCATTCAGAAAAGCATTCTTTATGTCAAGTTGAAACAACGGCCAGTCTAAATTGGAGGCAATAGAGAGAAGTACTCGAATGGTGTGTAACTTGGCAACTGGTGAAAACGTCTCTTGATAATCAATCCCATGTGCTTGGGTGAAACCTTTAGCTACCAGCCGAGCTTTGAATCGCTCTATGCTACTATCTGGTATGTATTTGGTAGTGAAAACCCATTTATAACTTACGGTGCATTTTCCTTGAGGTAAATCGACATGAATCCATGTGCCATTCTTCTCGAGTGCTCTCAATTCATCTAGTGTAGCTGCCTTTCACTCTGGCTTTTGAAAAGCCTCGTGAATCGTTTTGGGAATTTGAATTTGATCTAGTGTAGTCACATAGGATTTAAATAATGGTGATAGATTAGTGTATGATAAATGATACTATATGGGATGGTGAGTATACGAGCGAATTTCTTTTCTCAAGGCGATTGGCATGTTTAGATCATCTTCTAACATCTCGTGTGCAACTTCAGAGACATCCGGATGTTGGTTCAGATCTTGACTTTGCTGAACATGTGAGGGTTGCACTTCAGGTTGCCTTGGTCTCCGAGAATACACCTGTAATTCAGCCTAAGGTGTTGACTCAGGAGCAGATTCTAGAGAAGGATGAGATATTGCCTTGGGAGCGGATTCTGGAGAAGGATGAGATATGGACTTGGGAGAAGATTCTGGAGAAGGATGAGATATTGACTCAGGAGATGCATGATGGGATATTAACTCGGGAGTGGATTCAAGAAAGGGAGGTATGTCGTCCCAATTTTGTGGTTCATTATCATAACTCTCCCCCTGAATTGTAGAATTGGGGAAATATGAAAGATTTTCAAATAAGGAGACGTCCATAGCATGGAAAAATTGATTTGTTGGAGGGTAATAACATTTGTAGCCTTTTTGGTTTGAGGAATAGTCAAGTAAAACACATTTGATAGACCACGCATTTAGTTTAGCTCAAAGGTGAAGGTAGACATGAATGAATGCAGTACAACCAAATATTTTAAATGGAATATGGGACACAAGATGAAAGGTAGGATATAGAGCAAGTAAACTCTGTAGAGGAGTTTGAAATTGTAGAATTCGAGATGACATGCGATTTATTAGATATGTTGCTGCAAGTACAACTTCACCCCATAATGTTTTCGGAACATTGGACGTGAGCATGAGAGAGCGAGCAACATCAAGTAGATGACGATTCTTGCGCTCAACTACACCATTTTGTTCAGGTGTGTAGATACAAGAACTCTGATGAACAATGCCATTGGATTGGAGAAAGGTGGTTAGATTTGAGTTGAAGAAGTCACGATTATGATCAGCCTTAAGGACTTTAATGTGAGCGTGATATTGGACTTGAACCATTTTATGAAAGATTGTGAATAAATGATTGGCTTCAGACTTATCTTTCATAAGGAATGTCCAACTCAATTGAGTATGATCATCCACTAATAATAGAAACCAACACGCACCAGTTATATTTTATACTCTTGATGGTCCCCAAATGTAACAGCCCAGTTTCCTATTCCAGTTTTCGAGGTGCCTTCGGGTTAAGATTCGGTTGTTTGGTTGGGTCATTAGAGCTGTTTTGGACCCTTGGGGCTATTTTGGTCTTTTGGCTCCCCGGGAAGGATTTATGGTTTTTAGGGCTTCGAGGTCGCTCCTGCCTTTGTCGAGGCTTATTTGTGGTTGGTTGCGAGTCCCGACATGTCTGGGCTAGTCGGTTGGATGTTCGGTTGTGATTTGGGCTTTGGCAAAGTGATGGTTGGTTGTGTGCTTCCTTTGGGATTCGAGCCCGAGCCCTTAGTGTTGCTTTGGGAGTTGGATTTAAGTGAGTTTTATTTATTGGAAAAGATTGCTTCGGCCGGGTCTCGAAGGAGGAAGCCGGGAAATGGGATTTTAAGGTTTTAAAATGGATAAGGTTGGAAAAAGGATAAAATCACATTATTTTCCTTTTATTCCCATTTTTCTTTTAAATCCCCATTTTTATTTCTTTTTTTTTCTCTCTCTCTCTCTCTCTCTCCCCGAGCCCCCCACCTAGCCCGAGCCAGCCCCTTTGGTCGCCCAGCTAGCCCGAGCCAAGCCCCAGCCCGAGCCCTGCTCACCCAGGTCACCAGCCCGAGCCCCTAGCCCGCGCAGTGCCAGCTTGCCCGAGCCTCTCCCAGCTCGCGTCGCCCCAGCCCCTGCGCGCCCCGTGTCGCCCAGGTCGCCCAAGCCCGAGCCCCTGCTCGATCAGCCCAGCCGCACAGTGTCGCTTCCCGTCCGCGCCCGAGTTGCCCTGCACTGTGCCGTGTCGCGCGCCCTCATCCATGTAGCTTGCCGAGTCGCTAGTCCCCGAGCGCGTGCCCAGTAGCCGTCGCGTCGCGTCGCCCCGCGCGCGCATCCTTGTAGCTCGTCGAGCTCGGTCCCACTCACCGTCCCTGTGCCGATCCGCGCCGCACGCCAACGCCCAGCAGAGCTAGCGCCCACGCCTGCGCGCCCCTCCGCGCGCAGCCCAGTGCCCAGCCCTGCGCCCATCTGCGCCCCTCAGCGCCCAGCTGCTGCCTCTCCCGGGCAGCCGACTCGTTCGCGTGTCAGCCGCGCCTCGTGAGTTGCTTCCGAGCCGAGCCCTGTTTATTTCATTGTATTTAGGCCTATTTTTATGATTATTTGATCTGTTTGTTTGGCTCGCTATAGGTTGCTCGGGTTCGATCGCAGTTAATTTTATTGTGTGTTGTTGTTGCCTTCCACTGTAAGGATTTCTTTACAGGAGTTGTGTGGGCCCTGCGATATTTTCATGATATGCCTTGTATGTTTGCTGACTGTTATGAGCATGATAGTAATAGAGCAGCTTTGATTGATTTCTTGCTAGCATGTTTGCCCGATTGTACATGTTAGTGCCATGCTAGGTTTGTTCTTCCAGCATGCTTGTGATTCCTGCTTAAGTTCATAGTATCATGCTAGGTAATGTGATTGATGTCGGTCATTGCTTGCTAGCCAGGAATCATTTATTTGCTCTGTACTCTTAGATAGAGTTGTAGGGTTTGTCATCATCCAGAGGCTGAGAGCGGACATAACGTACTTTGTCCCCACCGGTCGGGAGTAAAGCGAAGCATTGCTTCAGGGGTTGAGAGCGGACATAACATACTTTGTCCCCACTGGTCGAAAATAGAGCAAAGCATAACATACATTGCTTTTTCTCCCCCCTCCCGGCAGCCAATGAGAATTAGCTACCTCATTGGCGTATGCCTAGTTTGTAGCCTGCTAGAGCGGAACCCTCCCAACGGTGTAAGCCTGCCTTGGGCGGTTCTTAGCTTCAGGTCGGTGGTTCAAGCTGCATAGATGAGCGCCGAGGGCCTCGCGCTACTGTGATCAGTGACACCGCTTTCGAGTCATAGGCATGCGTACCTGGCCCGCGTAGTTTGCCCTTAGGCCCCCGCATTTATGCCGGTTGCAGCAACATGCGGTGTGCGTGCACAAGCGTTAGTCGCCGGTTCGGAGAGCTCCCCCAGGCTAATGTTCGTGAGTACACCATTCCTTCCGTTAGAGCCAAACTTCGGGTACTCTCCCGTAAGTCCAGATTTAGCAAGGGCAAAGAGGCCCTTGAGGACATCCTTGGGATCAGTTTTTGAGCTGAACAATTCCCCCCGAGTGAAAGATACCTCAGTGATGTCCCGGGATTGGTTAGGATAACCAATCATTAGGCCGGAAGTAGGAGACTTTCGATGATTCCAAATCTTTCCTTGTAAGCTCGTTGAGCTATGATCTGTGTTGATAGCTGTTTGCTTGCGTGCTTGGGTACTAGATGATTGATTATATCGTATTGTACCCCGGTTGGGGATTCTTACTGAGTAATTCGTTACTCACCCTTATTTTTGTGGTTTTTCCACAGGTAGCCAAGGTGCGAGACAGGATGGCTGGAGGAGGAGCTGTGATCATGGAAACCCGTTGTTCAACTCTGAGTCTTGTTTATGTTTATGATTTAAATGTCCTCTGAATGCATGTAGTTGGGCACGGAGCCCTAGGGTGTTTTCTGAATGTATTTCCGGATTCTAGCATTGTTGTAACTATTGTAAAGCTTGCATGTTTTAAATAAATCTCTGATCAGAGTAAGTTTTGGAAATGTATTTGTCTTGGAACTGGTGCTTGGAAACAGGGATAGGTTTCAGGAATTTATGTTGACTTTTTAAATGGATGTTTTATGTTTTAGTTTTTACTTAGAATCCGAACACCATTTTGCAAATTTTCTGTAGATTTGAATGCATGCATTGAGGTAACGACCTATTTTAGAACCCTTTCGGGTCGGGTCATTACACCAAATGTCCCCATGAATAAGGGAGAAAGGTTGGGATGGTGTATATGAGGCAAGGTCTATATTGAGTGCGAGTGTGTTTGGAGAGTTGACAAACTTCACATTGATAAATAAGCTACTTTTATTGATAAATAATGAAGGAAACAAATGCTTAAGATAAGAAAAATTTAGGTGACCTAGACGATAGTGCCACCGCATAACAAGATTGTCTTTATTTGTTGGATCTAGCATGTTAGAAAGACAAGCAGACTGATAAGTAGAATGAACTAGAGCTTTATTCGTCGAAGGTTTTTCTACTTTGAGAAGATACAATCCCGCACACAGTTCAACACTGCCAATCCTCTTCCCCGATCCCAAGTCCTGAAAAACACACATATTTGCAATGAATTTAGTTTCACAATTCACATCCTGGGTTAATTTGCTAACAGACAACAAATTATATTTAAGTTGTGGTACAAACAACACAGATTGGAGAACTAGGGAACTAGATATCTGAATTTTCCCAATTCCTATAACCTTGGTAGGTGTGCCATTGGCAACCAGAACAAACATATTTCCTTGATAAGGCGAAAATATGTAAATAAGAATCTATCACCTATCATATGATATGATGCTCCAGAATCTACTATCCAATCGACTAGGAGAGTTTGAGTGTGGAGAGCGAGAGAGTTTGGATTACCGTTGGTATATTCCCGACCCACTTGCAGCAGAGAGATTCGATCTGTTCAATAATTGTTGCAACCTATCCACTATATTTTTGTTGTCAGATGAGAGATTGAGATTTTCAGATACGATAACGTTACCTCGATTCTCTCGATCAGATCGAAATGCATTGGGCTTCCAGTTTGCTGGTTTGCCATGTATTTTCCAACACGTGTCTTTTACATGGCCTACTTTATGACAATGATCACACCAGGGCCGCTCTTTGCGTGTTTTACCCACTCCATGGGTTTGAGAGTTCCCACGAGTTACTAGTGTTGTTGGGTCAGTAAGGCACTCCCGTTAAGCAAGAATAACAGGTTCAATCTGAGTGGAAAGATCACTCGATCCCATCATGACTATCTTTCGACTTTCTTCACCACGAACCTTCGAGAATACTTCACGTAGGCTAGGTAGAGGTTTGGTATTGAGAATACGACCACAGACAACATCTAGTGATTTGTCTAGGCCCATAAGAAATTTGAAAATCCTCTTTTTCTCCACGAACTTGCGAAATAGAGCTCCGTCTTCAGAACATGTCCAATTCAAGGATTCAAACATGTCCAATTGCTGCCAATAACGAGATAACTTGGTGAAGTAAGTGGTAATAGATAACTCACCTTGTGTGAGACCCTATACGTCAGTCTCAATTTGGAAAAGAGCGGCAGTGTTTTCAAAAGTGTCTCGTGCGGCTTCTTAAATTTCTTTGGCTGTCGGGTATAAGAGGAACTTTTCACCAATTTCTGTGGTCATTGAATTGATCAACTAGCTCATTACTTGATTATTTTTCTGTAAAGACCCGACCCGAAAAACGGTCTCTAACCTAGATCCTTACTTAGCATGCATAATTAAAAATATGAAATCACCATTCAGAGTACCAATTTAAAACTTTTCAATCAACACAATTAAATCAAACCATAAATTCATTAAGCAAAACCAACAAGTAAAGTGACTGATCAGTACTTTCTTAAAATCAAAGGAAACGGTTCGAGAAAATTTAAACAAGTTTTTGAATGAATGATAACCTAAGGACTCAAGTCCAACTACATGCTAAACCAAAATCAAATAAAGATAAAACTGTCTCAGAGTTCGGCCATCCATGATCATCCAGCAGCCTCCTCCTAGCCATCCTGCCTCTGTCCCAAGTTACCTGATGGAAAAACCACAGAAAGTAAGGGTGAACAACGAATCACTCAGTAAGAATCCCCAACCGGGGTACAATACGAAAACATCTCATTTAGCACACCGACATGCAACCATACAATGACTTAGAGCAAAACAGTTGGTTTAGGCTATACGCCACTCCTAGAGTTTGCCTATTCAAGGACTTACAACTACAACCTATCCTAGGTTCTACACCTTGATGCCCATCGGGGTCTTACACAACCTAGGACGCGATGATGCCCCTCGGGGTCTTACACATAAGGATGCCCATCGGGGTCTTACACCTGCTAGACTCAGTGATGCCCATCGGGGACTTACACACAAGGATGCCCATCAAGGTCTTACTCCACAATTCAATGATGCCCATCGGGGTCTTACACTTACGGATGCTCATCGGGGTCTTACTCCTCAAATCAATGATGCCCATCGGGGTCTTACACATACGGATGCCCATCGGGGTCTTACACCTCAAACAATGATGCCCATCGAGGTCTTACGCCTCAATTAATGATGCCCATCGGGGTCTTACACATACGGATGCCCATCGGGGTCTTTGTAAAGACCCGACCCGAATGGGGTCCTAAAATAGGTCTTTACCTCAATGCATGCATTCAAAAGCAAAGACAAAATGCAAAAATGGTGTTTCGGATTCTATGTAAAAACTAAAACATAAAACATCCAACTAAAAGTCAACATAATTTCCTGAAACCTGTACCTGTTTCCAAGCACCTGTTCCAAGACAAATACATTTCCAAAACTTACTCTGATAAGAGATTTATTTAAAACATTCAAACATCCAACAATTACAGTAGTGCTAGAATCCGGAAAAAGCATTCAGAAAACAACCTAGGGCTCCGTGCCCAACTAAATGCATTCAGAGGAAAAATAAGACATAAATAATCATAGATAAAATTTAGAGTTCGACAGCTGGTTTCCATGATCACAGCTCCTCCTCCAGCCATCCTGTCTCGCACCTTGGTTACCTGTGGAAAACCACAAAATAAGGGTGCGTAAAGAATTACTCAGTAAGAATCCCCAACCGGGGTACAATACGATATACTTGGTCATCTAGCTGGAAGATATGCAAGCTATGAATATAAACACAGAATAGAGCACATAGCTTAAATCCACATATAAACCTCGGATGCTAACTCAGGGTCTTACTCCGGAAAATCCACCACACAATACGCTTTATACGAGAAACAAGTCTCGGCCTCAGCCTGTCTACTGTCGATACAAAAGGTGCACTGGCTCACAATCCCGAGGAGCTCTCCAGTCGGCGCTGTAATGAGCGTAAGCACGCACCGCATGCTACTGTAGACTCTGAGAGGTGCCGGGTCTAGTGGCAAGCCGCTGCCAGTCCGATCACCATGCCTAACTAAATCTCTGGATCGGTGTCACTGACATAGGGGTGTGAGACCTGGACACGTGAACTATGTCAGCCTGAACCACCACACCTGAGGCTAAGAAACCGGTCGTGGTAGGCTTACACCAGGAAGCCGTCTTTGCCCTATCAGGTTGCAATCAAGGGCTACTGCCAAACACGCTAAGGACGTGCCGGCTGCCGGGGACAAGGCAATGCCAAGTCATCATCCCAACCGTTGGGGCATTTAACAGTCTGCCACCCTCAGCCAAGATTGCAGGGCCTACCGGTAGGGTTAGCTAAACCCTAACGGGGTCCAGGGACGGAGTACATGCATCGTACGTCCCTGCCGTGGATGCAAGGTACTTTATGTATCCTGGCCCAGATGATGCTACCTATCTGAACTCTAAACTATAACATCAACAACAAACAATCCAATACGTGCTCAACAGATACAACGAACCTAGCATGATACTACGAAGCAAGAACAGATACGAGCATGCCAGAACGGAACAACCTAACATTGACTAACATGAGAAACAATATAAGAAATCATGCCAATACGTGGGCGCTGGCGACGTGGACGCGCTAGGATGGCGACGGGCGCGCGGGTGACACAAAGTGCACGCGCGAGCTCGGCTGGGCGACCTGGGGCGTGCGACGGGCCTGATGCTAGGCGCCTGGGTGTCTGGGCGGCTGCGAAAGCCTACTGCTGGGCGCCTGGCTGGGCGGCTCGGTTGGGTTCAACAAAACACACACACACACAACCTCTTTTTCACTCGGCCAACAAGAACCCAAATCGGAGAAGAAAAGAGACGATGAAACTTACCCGGAATGACGATCGGACCTCGGGGCTGCAAAGGAGCAAGGATTCGACTTGGGAGCTAGGGAGGAAAGCTTGGGCGGCCAATAAGCTTTTGGAGAAGAAGACAAAACCCTACATTTCTTTTCTTTTAATCAAATGCACCAAAACTCCAAAGATGCAAGGCTAACCAAGATATGTCGCAAAAATAATAACAAGAGTTGCTGGTTGCTTAACTGGCAAGGACACATAACTAACCTTTCAGACCCCCTGGGTTCGAAACCCAACTGCTACACTTTAATTCCCAATTTTTCTTTTGCATCTCACCATGCCCTAATACATCCACAAAGCATCAAAATTCTACTTAAGTCCATCCAATAATTTTAACAACTGAAAAAGACATAAACGGCCCTGATGGCCCGACCAAATTACCAAAATACCCCTAGGGCAAACCTGGAAGACCGGGATGAAAACCTGGGCCATTACAGTCTTACACCTCTAGCTATCAATGCTGCCCAACGGGGTCTTACACATCTAGGATGCCCATCGGGGTCTTACTCCAGCTAGACTCAGTGATGCCCATCGGGGACTTACACACAAGGATGTCCATCGGGGTCTTACTCCACAATTCAATGATGCCCATCGGGGTCTTACACATAAGGAAATAGTGTAGTGCCCATCGGGGACTTACCTACACTGGCACCTCATTGGTGCCCATCAGGGACTTACCCAAGCAGGACCTAAACTAGAACCCCTACAATCTCCTACACTATACATCACCTGTCTATCCCTAGCATGGAGCTAACAGAATACAACAGGAAACATGGATATGCCAGGATAGAAAAACCCTAGCATGGAACTAACAGAATACAACAGGAAACATGGATATGCCAGGATAGGAAAACCCTAGCATGGAACCAACAGGATACAACAGGAAACATGGATATGCCAAGATAAGAAAAAAAAACTAGCATGGAACTAACAGAATACAAGCATAACACAAATCTGAAATCAAGAGAAAACATGAATCCTATCCACTAGAAGTTTCATACAGTTACAAGATACGACATGCTATCAAGTATTCGCAGGGTCCACACAACCCCGGTAAGAAATCCTTACCTGGAAGTAAGCAGAAAATAAGCACCACAACCAACAAGTGACCCTCGACCTTCTAAGTGAACCCGAGCAACCTAAGCAATCAATAAAATAAATCATCCTAATTAACCAATCAGCAGCTAGCATCTTAAGGTCCAAAAGAATAAAGGCTCGGGAATTACCAACCGAGAGAGCACTAGGGCTTGGCACCAAGCTATCTCGGCAGGCAGGCTCACGGTAAGGCTGCGTGCGGGAATGAGCGGCTGGCAGGCTGCAGCAAGCAGCGGGGATGGCGGGTGTAAGGACCCGACCCGAATGGGGCTCTAAATGGGCCCTTACCTCAATGCATGCATACAAATCAACACTAGAATTTGCAAGATGGTTGTTTCGGATTCTAAGTAAAAACCAAAAACCGGCAAGAGTTCATTTAAAAAGTCAATACAAAATTCTTGAAACCTGTCCCTGTTTCCAAGCACCTGTTCCAAGACAAATACATTTCCAAAACTTACTCTGATCAGAGATTTATTAAAAACATACAACTTTACAACATTTACAACAATGCTAGAATCCGGAAATACATTCATAAAACAACCTAGGGCTCCGTGCCCAACTACATGCATTCAGAGGACATTTAAAACATAAATACAAGACATAAGACTCAGAGTTGAACAACGGGTTTTCCATGATCACAGCTCCTCCTCCCACCATCCGCCTCGCGCCATGGTTTCTGAAAGATAAGTAAGGGTGAGTAACGAATTACTCAAGTAAGAATCCCAACCAGGGGTACAATACGATATAATCAATCATCTAGTACCAAAGCATGCAAGCAACGACTACCAACACGGATCATAGCTCAACGAGCTTACAAAGAAAGATCTGGAGTCATCGGAAGTCTCCTACTTCGGCCTAAAGATTGGTTATCCTAACCAATCTGGAACATCTCTCGAGGGTCTTTCTCCTCGGCCGGTTGATCACTCAAAACCGATCCCAAGGATGTCCTCAAGGGCCTCTTACCCTTGCTAATCTGGACATACGGGAGAGTACCCGAAGTCAGGCTCTAACGGAAGGAATGGTGTACTCACGAACATTAGCCCGGGGGAGCTCTCCGAACCGGCAACTAACGCGTGTGCGCGCGCACACCGCATGCTCTTCTCGCAACCGGCGTAAAATGCGGGGCCTAAGGGCAAACTACGCGGGCGTGCACGCATGCCTAAGACTCGGAAGCGGTGTCATCGATCACGATGAGCGCGAGGCCCTCGTCGCTCATCATGCGGCTGGTCCATCGACACGAAGCTAAGAACCGCCAAAGCGCAGCTTACACCGTTGGCGTGGTTCCGCTCTAGGAGCTACAAACTAGGCATACGCCAATGAGGTAGCTAAGTCTCATTGGTGGCTGCCGGAGGGGGAGAAAAGGCAAGGTATGTTATGCTTTGCTCAATATCCGACCTTTGGGGACAAAGTACGTTATGTCCGCTCTCAACCTCTGAAGCAATGCTTCGCTTTGCTCTGACCGGTGGGGACAAGATACGTTATGTCCGCTCTCGGCCTACGGATGATGACAAACCCTACAACTCTATCTAAGAGTACAGAGCAAAAGCAATGATTCTGGCTAGCAAGCAAAGACCGACATCAATCACACTACCTAGCATGATACTACGAGCTTAGGCGGGAATCACAAGCATCTTTGGCGAGAACAAACCTAGCATGGCACTAACATGTAATATCAAGCAAACATGCTAGCGAAATCAATCAAAGCTGCTCTATTATTATCATGCTCATATGATCAAGCAAACAAGCAAGGCAAAATCATGACAATATCGCAGGCCCACACAACTCCGGTAGAAGAAATCCTTACGGTGGAAGGCAACAACACACAATAAATTAACTACGATCGAACCCGAGCAACCTATATCGAGCCAAACAAAAACATCAATAATCATAAAATAGCCCTAAATACTCTAAAATAAAGCAGGCTCGGCTCGGGAGCAACTCACGAGGCACTGGCGACACTTGAACGGGCCGGCCGCACGGCAGGCTAAGCGGTGATGGGCGCATGACAGTGCGGCTGGGCGCAGTGGGCGGCGCTCGGCGCTTGCGCGCGCGTTGACGATGGCGCTAGGGCGCGCCGACACGGCTGGCCAGGCCTCGGCCTGGCTAAGCGGTAGCGCGAACGCGCGCGGCGAGCGCAGCAGGGCAGGGCGCGCGGCTCGACGACGCGCTCTGAGGACGCGACTTCGAGCGGCTCGGCAAGAGGGGACGACGACTTCGGACTGGACGACACGGGGCGCGCGGGGGATCTGGGCTCAGGTGGCGATGGCGCGCGCGACGCCGGGCCGAGGCGACTGGGTGGCGGCGCGCTCGGGGCGACACGACTGGCTGCGCGACGCGACTTGGCGAGCGAGGGCTCGGTGGCGAGGCTAGCTGGGCCAGGCGAGCTAATTTTGCTCGGGCAAGGGGTGGGCGAGCCAAGGCTAGAAATTTGGGCTAGGTGGGGGTGCTCGGGGAGAGAGAGAGAAAAGAGAGAGAAAGTTGATTTTGGGGAAAAATAAAAGAAAAAAAGAAATAAAAAGGAAAAATGGGAAATAAAAGGGAAAAATGGGATTTAAATTCCATTTTCCATCCTTATCCACTTAAAACCTCAAAATCCCATTTCCCGGCTTCCTCCTTCGAGACCCGATCAAAGAAATCTTTTCCAATCAATCAAACTCACTTAAATCCAACTCCCAAAGCAACACTAAAGGCTCGGGCTCGAAACCCAAAAGAATCACACAACCAACCATCACTTTGCCAATGCCCAAACCACAACCAAGCATCCAACCGACTAGCCCAAACACCACGGGACTCGCAGCCAACAACAAACAAGCCTCAACAAAAGCAGGAGCTACCTCAAAGCCCTGAAGACCACAAATCCTGCCCGGAGAGCCAAAAGACCAAAATACCCCCAAGGGTCCAAACGGCTCTAAAACCCAACCAAACAACCGAATCTTGACCCGAAGGCACCTCGAAAACTGGAATAGGAAAGCGGGTACATTACAATACTCCCTCCTTATAAGACTTTCGTCCTCGAAAGTCCTAAGACGACAACGACTCCAGAAAACTCCACTTGATCCCGATAAGCCGAACTTCTCGGCCAACAACACTAGCCCTCTTCGAGAACCAAAACTCTTTTGGGTTCTCAAAAACTCAAGGCCACAATGCCATCCATACTAAGCATACACTAAACTCCAAGGGAACAGACGGCAACCCACGTCCTCAACTCGCACCAACTCTAAAACGGTGCTACTCTCAGCAATCTCGAGGACTGGCCACAAGCTATGAAGCTCTACACCACGCACCGCAAAACTCCTCTAGAAGCTCACGGTGACAACAAACAAACTCAACCCTTCAACAAACTGGCCAAACAACTGAACCTTCCAGATTCCAGAAACCAAACGGCCGAAAGCAAACTTTTCCATGCAAATCTACTAGCAACTGGCCAAAGAAAACACTGCCAGGCAAGGAAACCACCAAAATTCCTCTCAAGGAAAACTCGGGCTGCAAGGACTAAACCATCACGCAGCTCTCTACGGCACAACACCTTGAGGAAAACAGCTCAACGGCTTTACCAACCAAAGCCACGGCACCTCTGTGCCAACCCACTCAAACGACTCTACTACTCCAACTGCGAGCGCACAACAAGGAGCAAAGCCCGAGAAGGGCTTGCTCAGCAGAACTCAACCCAAACTTATAACGAGCGACACTCGCCTCCAAGCTACCTCTCAACTTTTAAAATCCAACTGGCTACTCAAAAGACTTCTCCTTTTCGCTTAGGCCAAACTTATCTTCCAACCAGAAACTCCACTTCCGAAACCTTACAAGGAAAACGGATGACGACAACCTCAAAGTTTAAGGATCCTAAGCCACACGATTCCGCAAGACTACCTCAGAAGCTAACACTCGAGGCTGACATCCATGGAGCAACTCAACCACCACAGAGACTAGGGGGAAGGGAAATCTTCAATCCCCAAAAAAAACCAACAACTTGCCAGAAACAACTCTTACTGGCTGGCCACCACCCTTGCGGGGACAAACAACTCTTGCTTGCTAACAACACAAAGCGAGGACCCTCTCTCGCTGGTGACCATTGCGCTACTCGATCAAATACACAACTTATGAGCTAAGTCGACTCCTACAAAAGCAGAAACGAATTCCCAAAGCAAGCAAAACTCAAGGGCAACGGACTTCACACAAGCTCATTGACTTTCTCAAACCCAAGGCAACAGCAACCAACTCTCTTGGAAGCAACACCCAAGGGAAAACTCAACCAATCGGAACACAAATCCGGAACCAACAAAACTTACTCAACTGCCGAGGGAGGGGTCAACTC
Source organism: Sicyos edulis (assembly GCA_036507275.1). Classification (NCBI taxonomy): domain Eukaryota; kingdom Viridiplantae; phylum Streptophyta; class Magnoliopsida; order Cucurbitales; family Cucurbitaceae; genus Sicyos; species Sicyos edulis. The sequence goes on along the minus strand of CM071846.1, from coordinate 43,545,893 downwards.
CCAAAACTTACTGACTAGGAAAAAGACCTTAGGGCAACGCCCTCAGCTAGAACCGAACTAGCTCTCGACACAACAAGAGGACCAAACCTTGGCCCAACACTCACAAGAGGCAAAACAATCCTTACTGCAGCCTCTAAAACACCAACCAAGAATCCGCTTAACTGAACAAACGACTACTTCCAAGTAGCCAACAAATTTTTCCCTCTTGCTAGCACCACTACCATCAATTCCAAGCCCAAAGGAGTAACCTGACAAATCCCCGAAGGAAACGGCTCTTACAAACAGACAACCTGTAAAGACCCGACCCAAAAAGGGGCTCTAAATGGGCCTTTACCCCAATGCATGTATTCAAAATAAAAGATATTATGAAAAATAAATTTCGGATCCCAAGTAAAAACAGAAACATTCAACAATCAAAACATACATTTCTAAAAGCATACTCTGATCAGAGATTTATTTAAACCATTTAAACATTCCACAAGTACAAATATGCTGGAATCCATAAAACGTAAGAAAACATCCTAGGGCTCCGTGCCCGTCTACATGCATTGAGGGGAAATAACAAAAGTCATGAGTCATGATATAATAAAATGGTCAGAGATGACAGCAGGATTCCATGATCACAGCTCCTCCTTCAGCCATCCTGTCTCCCGCCTTGGTTACTGTGGAAAACCACAGAATAAGGGTGAGTAACGAATTACTCGGTAAGAATCCCGAACCAGGGGTACAATACGATATACATGATCATCTAGAAGAATGTATGCAAGCTATGAGTACAAACACAGAGCGGAGCACATAGCTAAGTCCACACTTGGACCTCGGATGCCAACTCGGGGTCTTAGTCCGGAAATACCACAACACACTATACGCTCTATCACGGGAACAAGTCCGGCCTCGGCTGTCTCTCGTCGACACGAAAGGTGCATCGGCTCAAGATCCCGAGGAGCTCTCGATCGGCGCTATAATGAGCGTAAGCGCGCACCGCATGTGTTCCGCAAACTCGGGGGTGCTCGGTCTAGTGGCAAGCCGCCCGTGTTCGACCACCATGCCTAACTAAATCTACGGATCGGTGTCACCGACATAGGGTGTGAGACACGGACACGTGAACTATGTCGGCTGTACCACCGCACTTTGAGGCTAAGGAACCGGTCATGGTAGGCTTACACCGTGAAGCGGTCCTTGCCCTAACAGTGGCAATCAAGGGCTACGGCCGAACACGCCGAGGACGCGCCGATCGTGCGGGGACGAGGCAATGCCAAGTCATCATCCCGACCGTTGGGGCATTTAACAGTCTGCCACCCTCACCCAAGATTGCAGGGCCAGCCGTTAGGGTTAGCTAAACCCTAACGGGATCAGGGACGAGTACCATCTCGGACGTCCCCGGTCGGGGATGCAAGTTACGTTATGCATCCGGCCCGGATGATGCTACCTACCTGAACTCTAAACCATAGCAATAATAACAATTCAATCAATGCAGTCCAATACGTGCTCAACAGATACAAGGAACCTAGCATGATACTACGAAGCAAGAACAGATATCGAACATGCCAGAATGGAACAACCTAGCATGGGCTAACATGAGAAACAATACAAGAGTTCATGCTAGTCAGGAATTCAGAACAGAGCACCTAGGGCTAAACATGCTAATAATCATACACAGGCATACAAAACAACAATCACAAATATACCGCAAGGCCCACACAACTCCGGTAAGAAATCCTTACCTTGGTCGGGAGGCTTCTACACACAAATCCTAAGCTGCGGAACAATCCCGAGCTAGCGAGCGGGAACCTAGCAAACCAATAATAATCAGCATCTAAAACGTCTAAAAACAATAGAACGACAAGAAGCTCAAAGGGCACTCACGCGCGCACGGCAACACGAACTTGGAGTTCTTTGGCAGGTGGACGAACGACAAGGTCGCTAGGCGGATCTGGCGTGTGAGTGGCCGGGTGGGACGCGCGACGATTCTTCTTTGTTTGGGGCTTCTCTCGGTGGTGCAATCAACGCAAACACACTTGGCCAAACAAAGCACACCAAGCGGATGAGAAGAAGAAGAGGAAGATCGATACCTACCGGAATGATGATGATCGATCCAAAGGAGCTGCAAGGATGAAGAATTCGGCAAGGCAATGGAGAGCAAAGCTTGGGCGGCCACACACTTTGGAGAAGAAGATGGACAAACCTAATTTCTATTTCATTTAACCAAATGCACCAAACACCAAAGATCCAAGATTAACTAAGATGTGATGCAGAAAGAGCAACAAGAGCAACTAATGGCTCAATTGGCACACATCCCCACAAGCTTTCGGAGACCCGGTTTAAACCCCAGTGCAAAGACACAATTTCCTTTATTTTTACTTTTGCATCAAACCTTGCTCAAACCAAACCACAAATCCCTCCAAAACCTACATAAATCCATCCAATAATTTTAATAAGCTGGAAAAGACACAAAGCGGCCCGACGGCCCGACCAAATTACCAAATTACCCGTAGGGCATACGGAAGACCGGGATGAAAAAACACGGTCGTTACAATATTCCCTCCTTTTTATGACTTTCGTCCTCGAAAGTCCTTAAGACTGAAACAGCTCAGGATAATGCAATCTCATCTCGTCTTCCCGCTCCCAAGTGGCTTCCTCAGAACCCTGATTCTTCCACTGAACCTTTACCAAACGAATCTCGCGATTACGCAACGTCTTGGTCTCAAAGGCAAGGATCCTCACTGGCTTCTCCTCGAAGCTCAAATCCTCATTCAGCTGCAAAGGCTCACTGTCCACAATGTGCGACGGGTCCGGCGCATACTGCCTCAACATCGATACATGAAAAACACTATGCAACACTGATAGTGACGGAGGTAGGGTTAACCGGTAAGCAACTCTGCTAATCCTCTCTAGGATCTCAAATGGACCAACAAAACGGGGACTCAACTTCCCACGCTTGCAAACCTCAGAACACCTCGCATCGGAGCAACCTTAAGGAACACATCTTTGACCAACCTCAAACTCCAAATCCCGGCGCGCCGAACTTGGCGTAACTCTTCTCACTGCTCACGAAATTTGTCAACATACGAGCTCTAATCTTCGCCTTTGCACCATTGGTCAACTCTGAAGAACTCGGGACCCAAAACACGTCTATCACCAACCTCTTCCCGAACAGGGGACCGACAACGCTTACCATACAATGCCTCGAATGGAGCCATCTGAATCATCGACTGGTAACTGTTGTGTAACGGCCCCGTTTTCCTTCCCGGTTAATAGCAAAATTAATTGGGAATTAATTGGATCCTTTGGGAATTGAACCCTTGCCCTAGATGGTGGAATTGGAGTTTTAAATAAGAATTTGAACTAAAAGAGAAAAGAATTTCTTTATTTTGGGACCCAAGAGAAAAATACTTGGGAAGGGAATTTTAGGTTTCTAACCCTATTTAAAATAAGGAAGAGAAGGAAAAATCAAGAAACCCCTATTTTTCCCTTTGTTGCAAATCTCTCTCTCTCTCTCTCTCTCTCTCTCTCTCTCTCTCTCTCTCTCCTAAAACCCTATCCGAGCAGCCCTAGCCACACCATCGAACCACCATCGAACCACCATCGAACCACCCCGAGCCACCCCGCCCTAGCCGCACGCGCACCCTGCTCCATCGCACCACCCCGCCCGCGCACGCCCTGCGCCGCCCAACCCCGCGCCCGCCCCATCAGACGCGACGCTGCGCACCGAAGCCCCACCGTCGCACACCCATCGCCGCGCCGACGTCGCTTCGTGGCCGCCAAAGACCGCCCGGCGTCGCTCGTGGTTGCACAGTGCCGCAACGCAGCCTCAGACGCGTGCCGCCGCGACGCTGCCCGCCGCTCAGCGCGACCCTCGCCGCGCGCCAACCCGGCTGAGCCGCTCGCTCGTCGCGTCGCCTTGCGCGCGCACACACCGTGACGCTGCCTGCCTGCGCGTCCGCCCGACGTGCGCGCGCCCAGCGCGGCGCCGCCAAGCCACCCTCGCTGCTGCGAGGCCCGTGTCCTCTCGGTGGTAATTCCCGAACCAATCCCTTTGTGTTTTTCTAAGCTTCTGGCTGCTGTATGTATTTACTTAGGATGCTTTATTTATGCCTAGGTTGCTCGAGTTCGTATTAAGCTCGAGGGTCTTTTTGGTTGTGATAGCCATTCTCCACTTGTTTCGTGTAAGGACTTCCCTACCGTGGTTGTGTGGACCCTGCTATGCTTTCTTAATTGTGCCTTGTATGCTTGTTTACCTTTATGAGCATGTTAGTGGATAGGATAGCTAGTGATTGAATTCTTGCTAGCATGTTTTGCCTTTTTGTACATGTTAGTGCCATGCTAGGTTTGTTCTTCCAAAGGCATGCTTGAGATTCTGCTTTAAGCTCGTAGTATCATGCTAGGCTATGTATGACAGATGTCTTTGTGAATGTTAGCCAGGAATCACGTACTTGGTAGTCTAAACTAGTATGATAGGGTTTGTCATCATCTAGAGGCTGAGAGCGGACATAACGTACCTTGTCCCCACCGGTCGGGAGTAGAGCGAAGCATAACGTACCTTGCTTCCCAGCGAGCCGGTGAGGATTAGCTACCTCATTGGCATAAGCCTAGTTTGTAGCTGCTAGAGCGGAACCCCCGCCAGCGGTGCAAGCCTACCTTGGCGGTTCTTTGTTTCAGTCGGTGATGTGGTACAGTGCCGCACAGATGAGTCCGAGGGCCTCGCACCTCGTGTTCGGTGACACCGTTTCCGAAGTCTTAGGCATGCGTGCACTGGCCCGCGTAGTTTGCCCTTAGGCCCCGCATTTACGCGCCGGTTGCGAGAAGAGCATGCGGTGTGTGCGCGCACACGCGTTAGTAGCCGGTTCGGAGAGCTCCCCAGGCTAATGTTCGTGAGTACACCAATTCCTTCCCGTTTAGAGCGGACTTGGGTACTCTCCGATAGTCCGGTTATATAGCGAGGGTAAGAGGCCCTTAGGACACCCATTGGGATTGACTTTAGAGTTAATCAATTGGTCGAGGGAGAAAGACCCTCGAGGGTGTCGGACATCTTGGGATCGGTTTTAGAGTGATCAAGTGGCCAAGGGAGAAAGACCCTTGGAGATGTCCCGGGATTGGTTTGAGAGCCAATCATTAGGCGGAAGTAGGAGACTTCCGAGGATTCGGATTTGCCTTGTGAGCTCGTTGAGCTAAGATCCGTGTTGATATTTGTGGCATGTGTACTAGGTTGCTAGATGATAGATTGCATCGTATCGCACTCCCGGTCGGGGTTCTTACTGAGTATGTTTATACTCACCCTTATCGTGGTTTCTTCCACAGTAACTTGGGACAAGCACCGAGGTGGCTAGCGGAGAGAGCTGGGAGATCATGGATCTTCTTGACACTCTGTCGTGTCCTATTTTCTGCATCGCATTTGAATTTGGCATGTAGTTGGACTTAGGTCCGTAGGGAAAACTATGATTTGAACTATTTTATGTTTTTAAGGAAATCTTGATCGATCCATTGTTTTAATTTGAATGGTTCATTTTTGCCTAATGAATGTTTACTCTTATTTTAATGTTTTCCACTCTTATAATTGAAAAGTTTTACAAACCGACCCTATTTGGGTCCTTTTAAGCTTTTCACGGCGCATGCCGAGTAAAGGCCTAGGTTTAGCACCGTTTTACAGTTGGGTATTTCTGAGTTGGTATCGAGCACGAGTCATAGATTCTGTAGACTAACTGTTTGTAGGTTGTGTTCCCATGATCTCCAAAGACTCCAAGGCCGCCGAGTTTGTCTAAGTTCAATAAGCTAAGGGTTTTGTTTATGATACTATATGCACGATACACATGTGTTATCTTTGTTGGCGAGAGAAAGTCCGAGCGTGGACTAACCCGTTGTGGTTTCGTGTAGATCGCCGGTATGCAGGTTAGCACACGTAGTGGAGCAGTCCGTCTGCAGGCGCAAATAGAGATCTTGCAGAGCCGCAGCGAGGTATATCGAGGCTTGTAGGTTGCCCGTGGCACCAGAGGTTAACTTGCCCGAGAGAAGGGGCGGAGGTCGCTATGCCTCAAGGTCTGACTCAGTGGAGATATTTCTGCTATGAGAGACATGATGATGGGCCTAATGGCCGAGCGAGAGAGCTCAAACTCAGCGCAGCTAGCGGCCAAGCAGAGAGAGAGGAGTCTAGAGGCATGATAGCCCAATTGACACGGCTCATGCAAAGCAGCACCCACCCAAGCTCCAGAGAGCGGTAGCTCAACCGGGAGGGGCGGGTCATCGGGACGGTCGGACTCACTTGATAGTGCAGAGGGGCGGCCGAGTTTGGCAAGTGGTTGAAAGATTTCACCAAGTGAAAGCCAAGAGAATTTGATGCTTCAGAGAACCCACTTGTGGCGGTCAGTGTGGTGGCAAGAATGGAGTACATCTTTAGAGTTATGGGATGCCCAGTAGGATGTACAGAGGCCGAGATGTGCGGCCCATGTTCTCTCTCGACACGGTGAGTGGTGGTGGGAGTCCACAGATAGAGCTAGACCGGTGGGTCTTCTCCGACCACTGGGAGTTCTTTAGAACGAAGTTTGAGCTAAGTATGTTAATGACGAGGCTCAGCGGGGAGATGGCAGAGGCCTTCTCAAATCAAACAGGATCGAGATAGTATTGCGCCTATGAGAAGAAGTTCTCACGAGTATAGCTATTTCAGACCGGAGCTCATTGCCACCGAGGAGCTCAAGACTAAGAAGTTCATTTGTGGGTGAGGAAGGAGGTTGCTCGGGATGTTCGAGCACTCGCTCCCGAGAGTTATGATCGAGCGAAGAGAGTTGGCCACGATTTATAACCCGAAGTATCCGCCCGATGCGAGGATTCATTGCGCCCGGCTCGGTCGATTCGGCTGCCCAGTGAAGATTCCGGCGTAAGAGGAAGTGCGGGACTTCTAGTGGTTTCCGCTCAAGCTGGTCGTGAGACTCGCGCGGCAGGCCAGTCTAGTGGTCGAGATCGCCGACCTCGTGGTAGAGCCCAGGATCGCCAAAGCAGGGGCGGGGCGAGCGGCCGACTCATTGCAACAAGTGCGGAAAGGCACATTATGGTCTGTGTGTGGAGCATCGCCGTGCTTGCTACTGATGTGGCAAGGAGGGCATTTGGCCGATTCTGCACTCGAGGATTTAGCAAAGGCGGGACCCGCCCAACAAATAGGGCGGGTGTTTGCCACTACTCGCCAGAGGCGGAGTGTACCGATGATGCGATTGCCAGTACGCCGCTTGTCTTACAAAGACTATGCATTTGTATTGTTTGATTCGGGTTCGACCCATTCCTTTGTTTCGATGCATTCGTTAGACAAGCTTGTGTGGAGCTCGAACCTCTAGGGTTTGAGCTGTGTGTTGCCACTCCTTCGGGTGTGAGTATGTTAGCTAGCAGTGAGAGTTAAGCATGGCGGATCTGAGATATCCGATGAGATTTTAGAGGCTACCCTCATAGTGTTTGTCTATGAGCGGTTTCGATGTGATCCTTGGCATGGATTGGTTGGCGAGAGAACCATGCATTGATAGACCGCCACCGGAAAGAAGTGGTGTTTAGGCCGCCTCGAGGCCGAGCTTCAAGTTTCATGCGTGTGTCGGGCGGAACTTGCCCGCCATTGATCTCAGCGCGAAAGCCCATAGATTGTTGGCTCGAGGAGCTTGGGGCTTCTTGGCAAAGCCGTCGGGGAGATAGTAGTCTCGCGTTGATTGTTGACATGGTCCCCGTGTGGTGCAAGAGTTTGCGGATGTTTTCCCTGAAGAGTTGTCGGGTTTACCCCAGGCGGAGTTGGACTTCACCATTGAGTGGAGCCAGGACTCTTCCCATTTCCAAAGCCCCGTATCGTATGGCGCCGGTGAGTTGAGAGAACTCAAAGTGCGATTTGCAAGAGATCTTTGGATCGAGGTTTCATCCGTCCGAGTGTGTCCCCGTGGGAGCACACCCGCCCTGTTTGTTAAGAAGAAGGATGGATCCATGCGCTTGTGTATAGACTATATTGAACTGAATAAAGTCACGGTGAAGAATAAGTATCCCCTTCCGCGTATAGATGATCTGTTCGATCAGCTTCAGGGAGCCTCAGTATTTTCTAAGGTTGATTTGAGGTCGTGGTACCATCGGTTGAGGATTCGAGATGCAGATATCCCAAGACCGCGTTCGGATCGAGGTATGGTCATTATGAGTTCGTGGTCATGTCCTTTGGACTCACAAACGCCCCGCAGCGTTTATGGACATGATGGAACAGAGTGTTCAAGGCATTCTTGGATAACTTTGTCATCGTATTCATAGACGACATTTTGATTTATTCCAAGACCAAGGAGGACCATGCTTCGCATTTGAGGCAAGTTTTGACAGCATTGCGTGAGAACCAGCTGTTCGCAAAGTTCTCTAAGTGTGAGTTTTGGCTAGAAAGTAGCCTTCCTTGGACATATCGTGTCGGAAGATGGTATAGCGGTGGACCCCGCGAAGATAGAGGCGATTAGCTCGTGGGGCTGGCCGGCGGCGATCGCGAGATACGCAGCGACTTTCTGGTCAGGGAGTTATTACCGGCGTTTCGTGAAAGACTTTTTCTAAGGCAGCACACCCTAACCCGTCGTCGACCAAGAAGTGTGTTGACTTTGTTTGGGATGCTAGATGTGAGGAAAGTTTTGCCCGGCTTAAGCTCGGCTTGACGACAAAGACTGTGTTGGCGATTCCGGAAGGAATAGGAGGTTTCGTAGTTTATAGTGATGCTTCCAAATATGGTTTAGGTGTGTGTTGATGCGGCATGGGAAGGTGATAGCTTATGCTTCCCTACAGATTAAAGCCTTATGAGAAAAACTATCCAACTCATGATATGGAGTTGGCTGCAGATTGTTTTTGCTCTAAAGATTTGGAGGCATTACTTATATGGTGAGAGGATTCATTGTTCACGGATCACCGAGCCTCAAATATTTCTTCACTCGTAAGGAGTTGAACATGAGGCGAGAGGAGGTGGCTCGAGTTAGTAAAGGACTACGATTTGTGAGATTTTGTACCATCCCGGAAAAGCTAATGTTGTGGCTGATGCATTTGAGTAGGAAGACGTCGCATTCAGCTGAGCCTTGCCGAGCTCCCAAGTTGAGTTGCGGAAGGAGTTTGAGCGAAGCCGTATTGCGATCTTGTTGGGAGAGGTTACCGCTGTGGTAGCCCAGCTATCGATTCTCACCATCACTTAGCGAGAGGATCATCGACGATCGGTGAGTGATCCCAAGTTAAAGAGATTGCTCGAGAGAGTTGAGGCTGATGGCGATTTCGACTTTGTTGTGGCACCAGACGGAGGCTTAAGGTACAGAGGTCGGTTGTGCGTCCCAGATGACACAGAGATTCGAGCAGAGTTGCTAGCCGAGGCACATAGTTCCCCATTCACTTGGCACCCAGGAGGTACCAAGATGTACCAGGATCTCAAGCAGACGTTTTGGTGGATGAGCATGAAGCGGGATATAGCTAAATTTGTTAGCCAGTGTCTCACCTGTCAGCAAGTGAAGGCTCCCAGGCAGAATCCTGCAGGTTTATTGCAGCCGTTAAGTGTTCCACAGTGGAAGTGGGACGACATTTCGATGGACTACATCTCTGGGTTGCCAAGGACACCGAGAGGGTTCACTCAGATCTGGGTAGTAGTGGACCGACTGACCAAGAGTGCACACTTTATACCCGGTAGGATTAGTTATTCAGTGGAGCAGTGGGCACAGTTATTTCTAGAGCAAATTGTGCGGTACCACGGAGTACCCGTGAAGATAGTGTCAGATCGGGATTCTCGGTTCACATCTCGCTCGAGAGCGCTCCAGAAGGGTTTGGGAAGCGAGTGCGGCTTCAAAGATCGCCTTCCACCCTCAAACCGATGGTCGATCGAGAGGGTGAATCGATTCTGGAAGACATGTTGAGAGCACGTGTCTTGGACTTCCTGTGCGATTGGGACCGATGCACATGCTTGATGGAGTTCGCTTACAACAACAACGGCTATCGGCGACTATTCAGATGGCCCCATTCGAGCGTTGTATGGTAAGCGCTGCAGATCCCCGGTGTTCGGGAGGAGGTTGGGGATAGGCGGTTCTGGGACCCGAGATTCTCTGCAAATGACGAACGACGCGCAGTCTGCGAGAAGATAAGGGCTCGCATGTTGACAAAGACTGAGTAGGCAAAAAGTTATGCCGATGTGAGGCGTAGAGACTTGGAGTTTGAGGTGGGTCAACATGTTTTCTGAAGGTAGCACCTATGCGTGGGGTGTTAAGGTTTTGAAAGCGAGGCAAGCCGAGCCCCGTGTTTGTAGGGCCTTTTGAGATCCTTGAGCGGATCGGAGCGGTGGCCTATCGGTTAGCTTTACCCCGTCTTTGTGTCGGTGCATAATGTGTTCCACGTTTCGATGTTGAGAAAGCACGTGGCAGATCCGTCGCATGTGCTAGAGTATGAGCCCTTAGAGTTGAGTAAAGATTTATCCTTCAAGGAGAAGCCCGTGCGATTTTGGCTTATGAGCGCAAGGTATTGCGCAACCGAGAGATAAGTTTAGTAAAGGTTCTTTGGAGGCATCAGAGGCGAGGAAGCGACGTGGGAGCTAGAGGATGAGATGAGGACTCATTTCTCGGAGTTGTTCAGATCTTAGGACTTTCTGGGACGAAAGTCTTTTAAGGGGGGAGTATTGTAACGGCCCCGTTTTCCTTCCCGGTTAATAGCAAAATTAATTGGGAATTAATTGGATCCTTTGGGAATTGAACCCTTGCCCTAGATGGTGGAATTGGAGTTTTAAATAAGAATTTGAACTAAAAGAGAAAAGAATTTCTTTATTGGGACCCGCAAGAGAAAAATCCTTGGGAAGGGAATTTTAGGTTTCCTAACCCTATTTAAAATAAGGAAGAGAAGGAAAAATCAAGAAACCCCTATTTTTCCCTTTGTTGGCCGTCTCTCTCTCTCTCTCTCTCTCCTAAAACCCTAGCCGAGCAGCCCTAGCTACACCATCGAACCACCATCGAACCACCATCGAACCACCCCGAGCCACCCGGCCCTCTAGCGCACGCACCACCGCTCCATCGCACCACCCGCTGCCGCATGACCCTGCGCGCGCCAACCCTCGCTTCGCCCACCACTACACGCTGCGGCAGCACGAAGCCCCACCGTCGCACACCCATCGCCGCCTGGACGTCGCGTGGCGCCAAAGACCGCCCCGACGTCGCTCGTGGTTGCACTGATGCGCAACGCAGCCAGACGCGCGCCGCCGCACGCGCGCCGCCGCTCGGCGCGACCCCTCGCCGCACGCCAACCCAGTGAGCCGCTCGCTCGTGCGTCGCCTTGCAGCCGCACACCTGCGCGCTGCCCTGCGCGTCCGCCCGACGTGCCACACGCGCGCGACGCCAGCGCCAAGCCACCCTCCTTGCTGCGAGGCCCGTGTCCTCTCGGTGGTAATTCCCGAACCAATCCCTTTGTGTTTTCTAAGCTTCACGTCTGCTGTATGTATTTACTTAGGATGCTTTATTTATGCCTAGGTTGCTCGAGTTAGTATTAAGCTCGAGGGTCTTTTTGGTTGTGATAGCCATTCTCCACTTGTTTCGTGTAAGGACTTCCTACCGTGGTTGTGTGGACCCTGCTATGCTTTCTTAATTGTGCCTTGTATGCTTGTTTACCTTTATGAGCATGTTAGTGGATAGGATAGCTAGTGATTGAATTCTTGCTAGCATGTTTTGCCTTTTTGTACATGTTAGTGCCATGCTAGGTTTTTTCTTCCAGCATGCTTGAGATTCCTGCTTTAAGCTCGTAGTATCATGCTAGGCTATGTATGACAGATGTCTTTGTGAATGTTAGGGGAATCACGTACTTGGTAGTCTAAACTAGTATGATAGGGTTTGTCATCATCTAGAGGTGAGAGCGGACATAACGCGTACCTTGTCCCCACGGTCGGGAGTAGAGCGAAGCATAACGTACCTTGCTTCCCCCCGGCAGCCAGTGAGGATTAGCTACCTCATTGGCATAAGCCTAGTTTGTAGCCTGCTAGAGCGGAACCCTGCCAACGGTGCAAGCCTACCATGGCCGGTTCTTAGCTTCAGGTCGGTGGTACAGTCGCGCAGATGAGTGCCGAGGGCCTCGTGACCTCGTGTTCGGTGACACCGTTTCCGAGTCTTAGGCATGCGTGCACTGGCGCGTAGTTTGCCCTTAGGCCCCGCATTTACGCCGGTTGCGAGAAGAGCATGCGGTGTGTGCGCGCACACGCGTTAGTAGCCGGTTCGGAGAGCTCCCGGGCTAATGTTCGTGAGTACACCAATTCCTTCCCGTTTAGAGCCAGACTTGGGTACTCTCCCGATAGTCCAGATTTATAGCGAGGGTAAGAGGCCCTTGAGGACACCCATTGGGATTGACTTTAGAGTTAATCAATTGGTCGAGGGAGAAAGACCCTCGAGGGTGTCGGACATCTTGGGATCGGTTTTAGAGGTGATCAAGTGCGGCCAAGGGAGAAAGACCCTTGGAGATGTCCGGGATTGGTTTGAGAGCCAATCATTAGGCGGAAGTAGGAGACTTCCGAGGATTCCGGATTTGCCTTGTGAGCTCGTTGAGCTAAGATCCGTGTTGATATTTGTGGCATGTGTACTAGGTTGCTAGATGATAGATTGCATCGATCGCGTACCCGGTCGGGGGTTCTACCGAGTATGTTTATACTCACCCTTATCGTGGTTTCTTCCACGAGTAACTTGGGACGGCACCGAGGTGGCTAGCGGAGAGAGCTGGGAGATCATGGATCTTCTTGACACTGCCGTGTCCTATTTTACTTATTTTTGAATTTCAAAGCATGTAGTTGGACTTAGGTCCGTAGGGAAAACTATGATTTGAACTATTTTATGTTTTTAAGGAAAGAAATCTTGATCGATCCACTGTTTTAATTTGAATGGTTCGTTTTTGCCTAATGAATGTTTACTCTTATTTTAATGTTTTCCACTCTTATAATTGAAAAGTTTTACAAACCGACCCTATTTGGGTCCTTTTAAGCTTTTCACCGCATCTTTGAGTAAAGGCCTAGGTTTAGCCGTTTTCTGGTTGGGTCTTTACATGTTGTTATAGGCAAACTCCATCAGTATCTGAGAATCTGGTCCCAATCGCTCGGGAAATCCAACACACAAGCCCTCAACATATCCTCGAGAATCGATTCACTCTCTCATCGACCATCCGTCTCGAGGGTGAAAAGTGTCTTTGAAAGCGCACTCTGTGCCCAAACCCTTCTACGAGCGCTCTCCGAAACGAGAAGTGAACCGCGAGTCACGATCGGACACAATCCTCACCGGCACACCATGATAACGGATGATCTGTTCCAAAAACAAGCTGTGCCTTTGTTCCACGGTATAAGTGTCTCTACCGGGAATGAAGTGTGCACTCTTGGTCAAACGGTCGACTATCACCCAAATCGAGAGAACTTCCTCGGAGTCCTTGGCAAACCAGAGATAAAGTCCATGGAGATATCTTCTCATTTCCATCTGGGGCACACTCGGTGGGCGCAACAAACCGGTGGCCTCTGCTCGGGTGCCTTCACTTGGCGACAAGTGAGACACCTACGACAAACTCTGCCACATCTCTCTTCATTCCCATCCACCGGAAGGTCCGCTTAAGGTCGATACATCTTGGTACCCCGGGGTGCCAAGCAAATGGGGGCGTGGGCCTCTCGAGAGCAACTCGCTCGCAATCCCGCAATGTCCGGAACACACAACCGGCCTCTATAAGTCAACCTTCATCTCGTGAATATACAAAGTCAAAGTCTCTCGTCAAGCACTAACTCTGTCAACCAATCTCTTAAGTGCGGGGTCACCCAACTGGTGCATCTATAATCCATTTGCCTAATCGACGGTGAGCAGTCAATCGAGCTACCTTGGCGGTAACCTCACCCAACAACACTGCAACCTCGGCCCGCTCGAACTCTCTCCGCAAATCTGTCTTTGGGAACTCAACAACGCCGCGGAGTGCGACGTCTTTCTACTCAAAGTATCGGCCACTACATTGGCTTTACGGATGGTACAAAATCTCGCATGATCATAATCCTTTACCAACTCTAACCATCTCTCTCTGCCTCATATTCAACTCTTACGAGTAAGCAGATACTTGAGGCTCGGTGATCGGTAAACATCCGAATCCGCTCACCATACTGGTAATGCCTCCGGATCTTGGTGCAAACACCACTACCGCCAACTCCATATCGTGAGTCGGGTAGTTACGCTCATACGGTTTTGGTGACGGGAAGCATAGGCGATGACCTTCCGTCTTTGCATCAACACACAACCTAAACCAAACTTAGAAGCATCATTTGTAAACTATGAAACCACTGTCCCCTCGGATCGCCAACAACAGTCTTTGAAGTCAAAGCTGCGCTTGAGCACAGCAAAGCTCTCATCACACCTCTTTGTCCCAAACAAACTCGACACCCTTCCTCGTCGGACGAGTGAGTGAGGCGAGGCTATAGCAGAAAAGTTCTTGACGAACCGACGGTAGTAAACCGCCAAACCAGTAAAGTCTGCGAATCTAAGCAATCTGAAGTCGGCTTGGCCCATGAACTCACGGCCTCAATCTTCGCGGGGTCCATGGCTATACCATCTCTCGAAACCACGTGGCCTAGGAAGGCCACCGCTCCAACCAGAAATCACATTTGGAAAACTTCGCATAAAGCTGGTTTTCCTCAAAGCCGCCAATACTCGCCTCAAATGCTCTGCATGGTCTTCTTTAGACCTTGAATAAATCGAGAATATCGTCAATGAACACGATGACGGTTGCTGTCCAAAAATGATTTGAACACCCTATCCATCATGTCCATGAACGCAGCTGGGGCATTGGTCAATCCAAACGACATGACCACAAACTCATAGTGACCATATCTAGACCTGAAAGCTGTCTTAGGAATGTTGGTATCCCTGATCCGCAACTGATGGTAACCGGATCTCAGATCTATCTTGGAGAACACGGAAGCTCCCTGAAGCTGATCGAACAAATCGTCAATACGGGGCAACGGATACGTAGTTTGGTCAGCATGGTGTAGAGTTGAGGCTGTTTGATAACGGCTGTGAGCCCAGAGAAGTTTCGCCGGTGCGTTGCGGAGAGTTTAGAGCTTGTGACTAGTCTTCGAGTTTGCTGAGAGTAGCGCCGTAGAGAGGCGTTCCGAGTTCGGTTAGCAGGGATAAGTGAACCCTAGAGTTGTAAGACCGTTTAAGTGTTGGTGCGAGTCAGAGGATGTGGCTCACCGACTAGCACTATCGCATGTTTTCTTCGAAGCTCAGTGTTGGTTCAGTTTTGGTTGAGATAGTCCGTGGCAGACTCGGTGTCTTTAGGGCTTGGAGCCTTTGGGAACCCAAGGGGGTTTGGATTTCGAAGAAGGTTTAGTGTTGTCTTGACCGGGAGTTTGGTTGGTTAAGGATCAGCGGAGATTTCCTAGAGTTGTTTTCGTCTTAGGACTTTCGAGGACGAAAGTCTTAAAAGGAGGGAGTATTGTAACGGCCCAGTTTCTATTTCGGTTTCCCAGGTGTTTTCGGGACATTATGCGGATGTTCGGATGGGCCGTTAGAGCTATTTTAACCCTTAGGGGTATTTTGGCCTTTTTTCCCCCGGTCAGGGTTTTGTGGATTTTCAGGATTTCAGGGCCATTCCTGCCTTTGTCGAAGCTTGGTGGTTGTTGGTTGCAAGACCCAAGAAGTTTGGGCAAGTTGTTTGGAAGTTTGGAGGTAATTTAGATTTTGGCAAAATTAATTGTTATTTGAGTGTTTCCTTTGAGTTTTGAACCCTTGCCCTGGATGGTGAAGTGGAAACTTGGATTAAATGAGTTTTATTAAAAAGGAAGTTTGCTTCGGCCGGGTCTAGAAAGAGGAAGCCTTGGGAAGGGATTTTAGGCCCATTTTAATTAGGAAAAGGAAAGAAAATCAAGAAAATCCCTTTCCCTTTGTTTTGCAACTCTCTCTCTCTCTCTCTCTCTCTCTCTCTCTCTCTCTCTCTCTCTCTCCCCAAGCCCTAGCCGCACCAACCCCAGCCGAGCCACCACACCGGGCCGCTCGCCCACCGCCTGCCCGGCCGCACTTGGCCAGACCTGACCCCATGCCTAGCCGCTCTGCACGAGCGCCTTGATCGCTCGGCTCAGATCGCCCACCAGAGTCTTGCCCACCATCGCCAGCACAAGACCTCACCGAGCCACCGCCCCGCACCAGCCGCCTGCGCGCGCGCGCGCGCGCGGTGCCGCGCCAGCCAGCCTGCAGACCGCTCCGCTCGCTGCAGCCCAGACGTGTCGCCTGCGCGCCGTCCTCGCAGACCCGACGTCTCGCCCGTACCGCGCGCCCGTTCCAGCGCGTTCGCTCGCCTGCGCCATCCCGTGTCTGCACGCATCACCTGCCAGCGCCAAGCGCCCTGCCTGCCTCCTTGCTGCCGACCAGCCTGCCTTGCCGTACGGGTTGGGCCGGGCTTTGTGTCTTCTCGGTCTGTAATTCTCGAGTCTTTTCTTCGTTGGGCCCTAAGATGTTCGCTGCTGTTTTATTTACTTAGGTGTTTTTATTAAATGCTTAGGTTGCCCGGGTTCGCTTAGAAGCTCGAGGGTCGCTTGGTTGTTATATGATAGCTAATTCTGCTTGTTTCTAGGTAAGGATTTCTTACCGTGGTTGTGTGGACCCGGCGATATTATCATGATGTGCTTTGTATGCTTGTTGACTGTTATGAGCATGATAGTGATAGGACAGCTATGTTTGTTCTCTTGCTAGCATGTTTGCCTGATTGTACATGTTAGCGCCATGCTAGGTTTGTTCTTCCAGCATGCTTATGATTCCTGCTTTAAGTTCGTAGTATCATGCTAGGTTATGTGTGATTGATGTTGATATGTATGTTTAGCCAGGAATCAGTTATTTTGTACTCTTAGCTAGTATAGTAGGGTTTGTAATCATCCAGATGCTGAGAGCGAACATAACGTACTTTGTCCCCACCGGTCGGGAGTAGAGCGAAGCATAACGTACATTGCTTCCCCCCGGCAGCCGATGTGGATTTAGCTACCACATCGGCATAAGCCTAGTTTGTAGCCTGCTAGAGCGGAACCCCCGCTAGCGGTGCAAGCCTCCCTTGGCGGTTCTTAGCTTCGTGTCGGTGGTACAGCCGCACAGATGAGTGTCGAGGGCCTCGCACTCATCGTGAATCGTGACACGGCTTCCGAGTCTTTAGGCATGCGTACTGGCCCGCGTAGTTTGTACCTAGCCCCCACATTTACGCCGCGGTTGCGAAAGCATGCGGTGTGCGCGCACAAGCGTTAGTCGCCGGTTCGGAGAGCTCCCTCGGGCTAATGTTCGTGAGTACACCAGTTCCTTCCAGTTTAGAGCCAGACTTTGGGTACTCTTCCGATAGTCCAGATTTATTAGCGAGGGTAAGAGGCCCTTGAGGACACCCATTGGGATTGGCTTTTGAGCTGATTATTTGGTCGAGGGAGGAAGACCCTCGAGGGTGTCGGACATCTTTGGGATCGGTTTTTGAGCTGATCAATTGGCCGAGGGAGAAAGACGCTCGGAGATGTCCCGGGATTGGTTATGAGAACCAATCATTAGGCCAGAAGTAGGAGACTTCCGAGGATTCCGGATTCTGCCTTGTAAGCTCGTTGAGCTATGATCTGTGTTGGTAACTGTTTGCATGTATACTAGGGTGCTAGATGATTGATGTATCGTATTGTACCTCGGTTGAGGATTCTTACTGAGTATGTTTATACTCACCTTTATGCCTGTGGTTTTTCCACCAGGTAACTTGGGACAACACTGGAACGGCTAGCAGAGGGAGCTGATTGATCATGGTAGCCGGCGGCACTCTGTGTTTTATTGTTTGCATAATTTGTTCAGCATGTAGACGGACAGGAGTCCTAGGGGGAGGTTTTTAAAAGTTGTTTAAATTGTATTGTATGTTTTTATAAACACTGGCCAGGCTTGTTTTACTTTGTTGGTTTTGCTTAAATGAAGGTTGTTGTTTATGTTTTAAATGTTCCCCGCTTTTAAATGTTTTGAAAGGTTTTAAATATGAGCACTAAACCGCTTGATGAAGTATTTAACTTGCATGTTGAGTGAGAACCTAGGTTTAGGACCGTATTTTGGGTCGGGTTCTTACAGTTGGTATCAGAGCACAAAGTCATAGATTTTGTAGACTAACCTGCTTTGTAGGTTGTTGCCCCCATGATCATCAGCACTCATGGCCGTCAGTTTGTATGCGAGTTCATTAAGCTAAGGGTTTTATTTTACAATACTGCATCTAGTATACATGTGTTACCCTTGTTTGGCAGTGAGAACCCCAGCGTGGGCTAGCTTTTATGCTTTGTGTAGATCGCCAGTATGTTGATTACACTTAGAGGAGCAGGGACGTTTGGTATTTCCAACCGAGGAGTTGGACTGTTCATGTTGATGATGAGACCACGTCCAGGGTTGTCTAGACCCTTAGGCCAGTTTTGGGCCCTGGCAGTTAAGTTGCCAAGAGGAGGGGGTAGAGCCTAGTCTGCCTCAAAGTGAGACTCCTTGAGCAGAGTGTGCTCCAGCCATGAGGGAGTTGATGGCAGGTCTTTTAGCTAACAGAGAGCGGAGACCCAGGCGTAGTTTGTAGCGCGTAGTGAGGAGTCTTGGGCACAGATAGCCCAGCTAGCAGATGTTATTTAGGAGACACCCCCCTAGTAGCTCCAGTAGACCCGGAGGTTCCCGGGAAGGCTTGATCAGCAGGTTTATGCTGATAAGTTAGTTGGCGTTGATCGAGCCGCCGTGTCTGGCAAGTGGAAGATTGTAGAGCTGGATGTTTTTTAGACCTACTGCTAGCAGCAAGGTGGTTGGCCATGATTGAGTTTATCATCCAAGTGTTGGGATGACCTGGTGTTCGGAGGCCGATGACCTGATGTTCAGAGGCCGAGGTATGCCGTTCTTGTGTTGTTTGATGCAGCAGTGTGGTGGTTGAAGTCCCCTGTGAGAGGCGGACCAGCAGAATCTCCACCAGCCACCCGGTCGATTGGCAAGCTGCCGAGTTAGTAGCTTTTGAGGAAGATGTAGAGACATCTTGTCCTCTTGCAAGCCTGCAGTTGTTTTGGAGCCAGTTCTTTTAGTACCCTCGTAGCCAGGGTGTAGGTGGAGGTTGCTTGTCAGGACTTAATCCGTCCGTGGTTTTTAGCTGGCTACTAGAGAGAAGCACCTTGTGTTAGCATGTTCCAAGTGTGGAGCTAGGTGCTGCCACCCGAGGGTTGGCCTGAGTATTCGTTGAGCATCGAGTGGGATGCAGGAGTGGGCCGTGGCTTGTTTGTTAGACGTGATGTCAGAGAGTAGACTACTCGAGTGTTGAGACTCTTGTGTTGAGTGCCATTGCCCTGTCACCTGGAGTGTAACGGCCCAATTTTCTATTTCGGTTTCCCAGGAGTTTTTGGGACATTATGCGGATGTTCGGATGGGCCGTTAGAGCTTTTTAACCTTTAAGGGTATTTTGGTCTTTTTGCCCCCGGTCAGGGTTTTGAGGATTTTCAAGATTTGGGGCCATTCTGCCTTTGTCGAAGCTTAATGGTTGTTGGTTGCAAGACCCGAGAGGTTTGGGCAAGTTGTTTGGAAGTTTGGAGGTGTTTTAGAAAATGGCAAAATTATTTATAATTTTTGGTGCTTCCATTGGGATTTGAGCCCTTGCCCTAAATGGTCTTTGAGAGTTTGTAGGAAATGAGAGTTTTATTTTTAAGTAAGTTTGCTTGGTAGGGTTTTGAAAGTGGATGCTTTGGGAAGGGATTTTAGGCCTTTTAAATTAGGAAAAGGAAGGAAAAAATCAAGAAAATCCCTCTTCCCCTTGTTTTGGCAAGATTTTCTCTCTCTCTCTCTCTCTCTCTCTCTCTCCTAGCCGACCTCACCAAGAACCCAAACCCTAGCCGCTAAGCCCAGCCGCCATGCCCAAATCGCACCACCTGCACATCCTTGTCGAGCCACCACCCACTTTTGACCGCCTTGGCCGCCATGCCCAGATCGCACCAGCACTGCACATCCCCTGTCGAGCCACCGCACCACCCAGACTGCCGCCCATGCCATGCCCGTGATCGCACCAACCCTGAGTCGCCCAGCGACCACTCGGCCAGCGCTCCCGGTCAGATTGCCTCGCCCGCCCAGACGCGCGTCGTGCCGTCCCGCACCAGACCGCCCCCCGCGCGCGCGCGCCGCTCCGCTTCGTTGCCGCCCAGCCGCCTCGCCCGCGTGTTCGACCAGCGTGTTCGCTCGCTGCGGCAGCCAGCGTCTGCGTGCCCGTGCCGCTTCGTCGCATCGCGCGCCAGCGGCGCTGCTCCTGCTCGCGATCGCGCGCGCAACCAGCGCCAGCGCGCCTTCCCTGCCGCGCCCAGTACGCCCAAGCGCCAGCGCCCAGATGCAGCGCCTGTGCCAGCGCCAGCGCCGGCCAGCGCCACAGGCTGTCGCTTGTCGCTCTTGCGACTGCACCGCTTACCGTCGCGGGTTGGGGCGTGGCCTTGTGTCTTCTCGGTCGGTAATTCCCGAGACTTTTTCCTTTGGGCCCTAGGCTATTGGCATTTGTTTATTTAATTAGGTTGTTTTTATTAAAATGCTTAGGTTGCTCGGTTTCGCTTTAAAGCTCGAGGGCCATTATTTGATTGTGAAAGTTGTTTCTGCTCGTTTCCAGGTAAGGATTCCTTACCGTGGTTGTGTGGACCTGCGATGCTTTCTTGAATGTGCCTTATATGCATGTTTACTTTTATGGACATGATTAGTGGATAGGACGACTTGTGATTGCACTCCTGCTAGCATGTTTGCTTGATTGTACATGTTAGTGCCATGCTAGGATTGTTCTTCCGGCATGCCCGAGATTCCCGCTTTAAGTTCGTAGTATCATGCTAGGTTATGTATGATTGATGATGATTATGTATGTTTAGCCAGAATCGTTTACTCTATACTCTAGCTAGTGTGTTAGAAATTTGTCATCATCTAGAGTGAGAGAGCGGACATAACGTACCTTGTCCCCACCGGTCGGGAGTAGAGCGAAGCATAACGTACATTGCTTCCCCGCGCCGATGTGGATTTAGCTACCACATCGGCATAAGCCTAGTTTGTAGCTCTGCTAGAGCGGAACCCCGCCAGCGGTGCAAGCCCGCCTTGGCGGTTCTTAGCTTCGCCAGTCGGTGGTACAGTGCCGCAGATGAGTGCCGAGGGGCCTCACCATCGTGTTCGATGTGACACCGTTTCCGAGTCTTAGGCATGCGCACTGCCCGCGTAGTTTGCCCTTAGCCCCCCCGCATTTACGCCGGTTGCGAGAAGAGCATGCGGTGTGCACGCACACGCTTTAGTCGCCGGTTCGGAGAGCTCCCGGGCTAATGTTCGTGAGTACACCGGTTCCTTCTGTTTAGAGCCGGACTTGGGTACTCTCCGATAGTCAGTTATAAGCGAGGGTAAGAGGCCCTTGAGGACACCCATTGGGATTGGCTTTTGAGTGATCATATGGTCGAGGAGAAAGACCCTCGAGGGTGTCGGACATCTTTGGGATCGGTTTTTGAGGTGATCAATTGGCCGAGGGAGAAAGACCCTCGGAGATGTCCCGGGATTGGTTATGAGAGCCAATCATTAGTAGGAAGTAGGAGACTTCCGAGGATTCCAGATTCTGCCTTGTAAGCTCGTTGAGCTATGATCTGTGTTGGTAATTGTTTGCATGTATACTAGGGTGCTAGATGATTGATGTATCGTATTGTACCCGGTTGAGATTCTTCTTGAGTATGTTTATACTCACCCTTATTTCTGTGGTTTTCCACTGTAACTTGGGACGATCTGGGGACGGCTAGCGGAGGAGGCGATTGATCATGGGAGCCGCGACACTCTGTCTTTATTGTTTGCATATTTGTTGACATGTAGATGGGACAGAGTCTAGGGGAAAACATTATAAAAAGTTGTTTGAACTGCATTTTGAATGTTTTTTATATATCTTGCTTGAGCTTGTTTTACTTCGTTGGTTTTCTTAAACAAAGTTGTTGATTATGTTTTAAGCATTCCCGTTCTAAATGTTTTGAAAGGTTTTAAATATGAGCACTAAACCGCTCGGTGAAATATTTAACTTGCATCTTTGAGTGAGAACCTAGGTTTAGGACCGTATTTTGGGTCGGGTTCTTACGGTTGGTATCGAGCACGAGTCATAGATTCTCAGAGACTAACTGCCGCTGCGTGTTGTTGCCCCCATGATCATCAAGACTCTGCGGCCGTCAGTTTGTCCGAGTTCATTAAGCTAAGGGTTTTATTTTACAATCATCGCATCTAGTATACATGTGTTACCCTTGTTTGGCGGTGAGAGCCCAGCGTGGGCTAGGTTTTATGCTTTGTGCAGATCGCCGGTGTGTCGATCGCACCAGAGGGAGGTAGAGCTTAGACTCCGTAGGCCATTTGTGGCCCGGTTGTGGTTCTCCCCAGTGAGAGGGTGGAGGTGCTCGTGCAGATCGCTAGTGCGTGGATCGCACTCACGAGGAGCGGGACGCTTGGCATGTCCGACCGAGGAGTTGGACCTTTGTATGGATGTTGAGGCCGCGTCCGGTGGTTGTTTAGCCCGTTGGCGAGTTGGCCCCGGCGGTTGAGTTGCCTAGAGGAGGGGGTAGAGGCTAGCACGCCTCAGTGAGACTCCTTGAGCGAGTGTGCTCCACCATGAGGAAGTTGATGGCGGGACTTTTAGCTAACAGAGAGCAGAGACCAAAGCGCAGTTTGTAGCGCGTAGTGAGGAGTCTTAGGCATAGATAGCCCGGTGGTAGAGTTTATTTAGGAGACACCCCTCCTTGTAGTTCCAGTAGCCAGAGGTTCTCGGAAGGGCTTGATCAGTGAGTTTATCTTGATAAGATAGTTGGCGTTGATCGAGCCGCCGAGTTTGGCAAGTGGAAGCCTGTAGAGCTGGATGTTTTGAGACCTACTGCTAGTAGCAAGGTGGTTGGCCAGGATCGAGTGTATCATCCAAGTGTTGGGATGACCTGTTGTTCAGAGGCCGATGACCTGATGTTATGAGGTTGTGGCGTGTCGTTCTTGTGTTGTTTGATGCAGTAGTGTGGTGGTGGAAGTCCCCTGTGAGAGGCGGACCAGCAGAGTCTCCACCAGCCACCCGGTCGATTGGCAAGCTGCCAAGTTAGTAGCTTTTGAGGAAGATGTAGAGACATCTTGTCCTCCTGCAAGCCTGCAGTCGTTTTGCAGCCAGTTCTTTTAGTACCCTCGTAGCCAGGGGGTAGTGTGGAGGTTGCTTGTCAGGACTTAATCCGTCCGTGGTTTTCAGCTGGCTATTAGAGAGAAGCACCCTCTGTTAGCATGTTCCAGGTGTGGAGCTAGGTGCTGCCACCCGAGGGTTGGCCTGAGTATTCGTTGAGCATCGAGTGGGATGCGGGAGTGGGCCTTGGCTTGTCTGTTGGACGTGATGTCAGAGAGTAGTCTACTCGATTGTTGAGACTCTTGTGTTGAGTGCCATTGCCCTGTCACCTGGAGTGTGACCTTCCCTAGCCTTAGAGTGGCTTAAAGCCCGTAAAGGGATGTTTGTGTTGTAAAAGAAGTAGTGCCCGTTGGCACCAAGCGTTGAGAGGAGGCCTAGATTCAGGCCAGTTGGCACTTTGTGCGGTGGTTCGGGACTGCACGGAGTTTAGCATCCCCACTAGCCTTGTACCTGTTTTTCTGAAGTTGCATCTGTTTGGATTGCTTAAGAGATCTAGCTCGGTGGTAGTCAGAGAACTACAAGTTTGAGGTCGTTCGAGGGATAAGTAGGAGCTTTCCACGGTCACCGAGAGTTGGGTACAAAGGATGCTGTAGGTTGGTGAGGGCTAGCGCGTCTGAGTTCTCGCGCTTGTGTGTGAGCTTGTGAGCCAGCTTGTTGGTAGTGTGTTTCGACTACCCTTGGAGTTACCCTAATATGAGTAGGGTTGGCATCGATGATGCGTGGTTGATCCAGTGTTAGAGCCATGAGTTGGATGGTTGAGTGGAGCATTTAGTGGGCACATTGGTATGAGGTATGTCAGATTGGTGTAGTTAAGCTCTAGTAAGAGTGAGTCGACCAATGTGGCATTCCGTGGTGAGTTGACCCTGAGTGGGTTGAACTCTTGTTGCTCCTTTGCTAGAAGTGGCTCTATTGGGAGGCAAATGTTGCCTTGTGTGAGAATACTTGTTGGTTTGGATCTAAAGGAACCAAGTTGGAGCTGTACACGCCAATGTACTTTTGTGTAGCTCGTTAAAGTGGTGTATTTTTCAAGAACCACGAGGGGTTTCGGGTTGTGAAACCAAGTGCTCGATTCCGAGGAGTTAGGACTTTAGTTCTTGGCAAGTGCCCTAACTTGGGTTGAGAGGCTACGTCTTGCGTAGCTGGGTTGTTGCGTAGGAAAGTTATGCTAGTTGGCCCTTGGCCTGGGTAGAGGCATTTCTTGTTGGTCGACGGTTGGAGTTCAGTTTTGAAACAGAACAAGGGCGATGGTAGCATAATCGCGTAGTTTCGCCGCCATGGCTAAGAGAGTTGTTCGGATCCTTACCATGGATAGAAGCTACAATGTGGCTGATGCTTTGAGCAAAAGGAAGTTTGGGTCTTCCAGTTGTTCCTTTCGGTGGATAGCGACTTTAAGCGAGGCGATCTAGAAGTCGCGGTCGCGATCAGCGCCGATCGCAGAGTTAGAGCTCGAGATCGTCCGCAGGCGGGCGAGCGATCGGCTCATTGCATCAAGTGTGGTAAGGCGCACCGGATTATGTGGAACATCGCCCGTGCTCGCATGAGATGTGGCAAGGAAGAGCTTTTGGGCGCACAGTTGAGAGATGTCAGAGGAGATGTGCTCGTGTAGCGCTGTCGGAGTTAGACCGTTTGACGACAGGTGTGTGTCGGAGGGAGATCGGAGGAACCCTAATTTGAGGAGAGCCTCACGAGCTCGGTCGGACCAGAGCGGTGTTCCTCGGTTGAGTTCTTTGGATGCTTGTAGGCGGTTGACAAGCTAGAGTTGTTCTTAGTAGCCTCCGCGTTGGTTTTTTTTAGAATTTTTAGCAAGGTGGTGCTTGGCGTTGGCCAAGGTTTGGTTCCTTTGCTGTTTTCTAGGGCTAGCTTGGTTCGACCAAACTGGCGTCGCCTGAGGACTTGTTCCTAGTCGTAGTTTTGGGAGTTGGCCACCCCCTCGGCGGTTGAGTAGTACCGCTAGTGCTTAGTTGGTGGTTCAAGCGATTGAGGAATCCTTGGATGTTTCTTCTGAGAGAGTTGGTGGTTGCTACCGTTGAGTTTGAGCAAGACAGCGAGCATGTGTGAAATTCGCTGTCCTTCGGAAGACCGCTTGCTAGGAAATCGTTCCTGTAGAGGAGGAGTCAGCTTAGCTCCTGAGTTGTGTAGTTGATCAGAGTAGCGCAGCGGTCGGCCCTAGCGAGTGTCCTGCGTCTGTTTGATAGCAAGCGGAAAGTTGTTTGTTGTTCGCGAGGGCGAAGGCCACCAGTTCAAAGGCTTGAGTTGTTGGCGGAAGGTTGTTGGATCTTTGGAGCTTGTAGACCCCCCTTAGTTCTTTGGTAGTTGAGTTGCACCGTGGATGCCGGCCTCGAGTTTTAACTTTTGAGGTAGTCTTGCCGACTCGTGTGGTTCAGGATCCGCAAGCTTGTGGTCGTCGCTATCCTTATTCCTCGCGATGTTTCGTGGGTGGAGTTTCTGGATTGGAAAAAGAGTTAGGTCTAAGCTATAAGGAGGAAGTCCTTGGAGCAGCCAGATGGGCTTAAGAGTTGAGTGGCAGCTTGGAGGCTAGCTTTGCTCGTTATGAGCTTGGTTTGAGTTTCTGCTAAGCAAGCCTTTCTCGGGCTTTTCTTTTAGTCGTTGTGCATTCGCAGTTGGCATTTTAGCTGAGCCACAGTTGAGTGAGTTGGCACAGAGGTGCCGTGGCATTGGGTGGTAAAGCCCTTGAGTTTCGATCCTCCAGCTATCGTGTTGCTAGTAGCCACGTAATGTTATATTCCTTCTTTGCTCGAGGTTTCCGTGAGAGGAATGTTGTTTGTTTTCCTGTCTGGCGATGTTCACCTAGGCCGTTTAGTTTCTTAAACCTGGGAGGTTTAGTTGTTTGGTCAGCATGGTGAAGGGTCGAGGCTGTTTGATAACAGCTATGAGCATTCAGAGAAGTTACGCCGGAGCGTGGCGTTGAGTTTTAGAGCTTGTGACCCGTCCACGAGTTTGCTGAGAGTAGCACCGTAGAGAGGCGTTCCGAGTTGGATTAGCATGGATAAGTGAGCCCTAGAGTCGTAAGACCGTTTGAGAGCTGGTGCGAGTCAGAGGATGTGGCTCACCGACTAGTTATCGCATGTTTTCTTCGAAGCTCAGTGTTAGCTCAGTTTTGGTTGAGATAGTTCGTGGCAGACTCGGTGTCTGTTGGGCTTGGAGACTTTGGGAAACCAAGAGGGTTCGGTTTCAAAGAAAGATTTATGTTATCTTAATCAGGAGCTTGGTTGGTTAAGAATCAGTGGAGTTTCATAGAGTTGTTTTCGTCTTAGGACTTTCGAGGGCGAAAGTCTTAAAAGGAGGGAGTATTGTAACGGCCCAGTTTTCTATTTCGGTTTCCCAGGAGTTTTCGGGACATTATGCGGATGTTCGGATGGGCCGTTAGAGCTTTTTAACCTTTAAGGGTATTTTGGTCTTTTTGCCCCCGGTCAGGGTTTTGAGGATTTTCAAGATTTCAGGGCCATTCCTGCCTTTGTCGAAGCTTAATGGTTGTTGGTTGCAAGACCCGAGAGGTTTGGGCAAGTTGTTTGGAAGTTTGGAGGTGTTTTAGAAAATGGCAAAATTATTTATAATTTTTGGTGCTTCCATTGGGATTTGAGCCCTTGCCCTAAATGGTCTTTGAGAGTTTGTAGGAAATGAGAGTTTTATTTTTAAGTAAGTTTGCTTGGGCCGGGTTTTGAAAGTGGATGCTTTGGGAAGGGATTTTAGGCCTTTTAAATTAGGAAAAGGAAGGAAAAATCAAGAAAATCCTCTTCCCTTGTTTTGGCAAGATTTTCTCTCTCTCTCTCTCTCTCTCCTAGCCGACCTCACCAAGAACCCAAACCCTAGCCGCTAAGCCCACCGCCATGCCCAGATCGCACCACCTGATATATCACTGAGCCACCAGCACCGCACCAGACCGCCTGCCCGACCGCCATGCCCAGATCGCACCAGCCTGCACATCCCTGTCGAGCCAGCCGCACCAGCCTGCACCGCCCAGCCATGCCCAGATCGCACCAACCCTGTGTCGCCCAGCGAGCCACTCGGCCCAGGCGCTCGGTCGCCTTGCCTCGCCCAGCCAGACGCGTCGTGCCGCGGCCCGCCCAAGACCGCCCGAGCCAGCGCCACGCGCCGCTCCGCTCGTGCCGCCGCCCGCCGCCGCCTCGCGCGCCGCGCCCGAGCCAGCGTGTTCGCTGCTGCGGCGGCAGCGTCTGCGTGCCGTGCCGCTTCGTCGCGTCCGCCCGCCCAGCGCGCTGCTCCCTGTCGCGATCGCGCGCAACCCAGCGCCAGCGCCCTTCCCTGCAAGCGCCGGCCGCGCCCAGCCAGCGCCGATAGTGCCCAAGCAGCGCCCAGCGCCCGATGCAGCGCCGGTGCCCAGCGCCAGCGCGCGGCGCGCCACCGCTTGTCCTTCTTTGACGGACAGCACGCGCCTTGCCGTGCGGGTTGGGGCGTGGCCTTGTGTCTTCTCGGTCGGTAATTCCCGAAACTTTTTCCTTTGGGCCCTAGGCTATTGGCCGCTATTTATTTAATTAGGTTGTTTTTATTAAAATGCTTAGGTTGCTCGGTTTCGCTTTAAAGCTCGAGGGTCATTATTTGATTGTGAAATGTGTTTCTGCTCGTTTCCAGGTAAGGATTCCTTACCGTGGTTGTGTGGACCCTGCGATGCTTTCTTGAATGTGCCTTATATGCATGTTTACTTTTATGGACATGATTAGTGGATAGGAATGACTTGTGATTGCACTCCTGCTAGCATGTTTGCTTGATTGTACATGTTAGTGCCATGCTAGGATTGTTCTTCCAAAGCATGCCCGAGATTCTCGCTTTAAGTTCGTAGTATCATGCTAGGTTATGTATGATTGATGATGATTATGTATGTTTAGCCAGGAATCGTTTAC
Source organism: Sicyos edulis (assembly GCA_036507275.1). Lineage (NCBI taxonomy): Eukaryota > Viridiplantae > Streptophyta > Magnoliopsida > Cucurbitales > Cucurbitaceae > Sicyos > Sicyos edulis. The sequence goes on along the minus strand of CM071846.1, from coordinate 43,517,892 downwards.
TCTATACTCTAGCTAGTGTGTTAGGGCTGTCATCATCTAGAGGCTGAGAGCGGACATAACGTACCTTGTCCCCACCGGTCGGGAGTAGAGCGAAGCATAACGTACATTGCTTCCCCCCGGCAGCCGATGTGGATTTAGCTACCACATCGGCATAAGCCTAGTTTGTAGCCCGCTAGAGCGGAACCCCGCCAGCGGTGCAAGCCCCGCCTTGGCGGTTCTTAGCTTCAGTCGGTGGTACAGCTGCACAGATGAGTGCCGAGGGCCTCGCACTCGTGTTCGGTGACACCGTTTCCGAGTCTTAGGCATGCGTGCACCGCCCGCGTAGTTTGCCTTTAGGCCCCGCATTTACGCCGGTTGCAGAAGAGCATGCGGTGTGCGCAAGACACGCTTTAGTCGCCGGTTCGAGAGAGCTCCCAGGCTAATGTTCGTGAGTACACGGTTTCCTTCTGTTTAGAGCCGGACTTCGGGTACTCTCCGATAGTCCGATTTATAGCGAGGGTAAGAGGCCCTTGAGGACACCCATTGGGATTGGCTTTTGAGGTGATCATATGGTCGAGGGAGAAAGACCCTCGAGGGTGTCGGACATCTTTGGGATCGGTTTTTGGTGATCAATTGGCCGAGGGAGAAAGACCCTCGGAGATGTCACGGGATTGGTTATGAGAGCCAATCATTAGGCCGGAAGTAGGAGACTTCCGAGGATTCCCAGATTCTGCCTTGTAAGCTCGTTGAGCTATGATCCATGTTGGTAATCTGTTTGCATGTATACTAGGGTGCTAGATGATTGATGTATCGTATTGTACCCCGGTTGGGAGATTCTTCTTGAGTATGTTTATACTCACCCTTATTTCGTGGTTTTCCACGGGTAACTTGGGACGATCTGGGACGGCTAGCGGAGGAGGCGATTGATCATGGGAGCCGCCTGGCACTCTGTCTTTATTGTTTGCATATTTGTTCAAAGCATGTAGATGGACAGAGTTCTAGGGAAAACATTATAAAAAGTTGTTTGAACTGTTTTGAATGTTTTTATATATCTCGCCATGCTTGTTTTACTTCGTTGGTTTTCTTAAACAAAGTTGTTGATTATGTTTTAAGCATTCCCCGTTCTAAATGTTTTGAAAGGTTTTAAATATGAGCACTAAACCGCTCGGTGAAATATTTAACTTGCATGCTGAGTGAGAACCTAGGTTTAGGACCGTATTTTGGGTCGGGTTCTTACATGGAGTGTGACCTTCCCTACCCTCAGAGGGGCTTAAAGCCCATAAAGGGATGGTTGTGTTGTAAAGGAAGTAGTGCCTGTTGGCACCAAGCTTTGAGAGGAGGCCTAGATTCAGGCCAGTTGGCACTTTTTGTGCAGGTGGTTCCAGGACTCACCCGGAGTTTAGCATCCCCACTAGTCTTGTACCCATTTCTGAGATTGCACCTGTTTGGGCTGCATAAGAGATCTAGCTCGGTGGTAGTCAGAGAACTACAAGTGTGAGGTCGTTCGAGGGATAAGTAGGAGCCTTTCTGGGTCACCGAGAGTTGGGTACAAAGGATGCTGTGGGTTGTTAAGGGCTAGCGCGTCCGAGTTCTCGCGCCTGTGTTGTGGGCTTGTGAGCCAGTTGGATGGTAGTGTGATTCGGCTACCCTGGAGCTACCCTAATATGAGTAGAGTTGGCATCGATGATGCGTGGTTGATCCAGTGTTAGAGCCATGAGTTGGATAGTTGATCGGAGCACGTTTAGAGGACCATTGGTATGAGGTAAGTTAGCTTGGTGTGGCCATGCTCTTGTTGAGTGAGTTGACCAATGTGTCGTTCCGTGGTGAGTTGACCCCGAGTGGGTTGAACTCTTGTTGCTCCTTTGCTAGATGTGGCTCTATTGGGAGGCAAAAGTTGCCTTGTGTGAGAGTACTTGTGTAAAGACCCGACCCGAATGGGGCTCTAAATGGGCCCTTACCTCAATGCATGCATACAAATCAACACTAGAATTTGCAAGATGGTTGTTTCGGATTCTAAGTAAAAACCAAAAACCGGCAAGAGTTCATTTAAAAAATCAATACAAAATTCTTGAAACCTGAACCTGTTTCCAAGCACCTGTTCCAAGACAAATACATTTCCAAAACTTACTCTGATCAGAGATTTATTAAAAACATACAACTTTACAACATTTACAACAATGCTAGAATCCGGAAATACATTCATAAAACAACCTAGGGCTCCGTGCCCAACTACATGCATTCAGAGGACATTTAAAACATAAACATAAATCTCAGAGTTGAACAACGGGTTTCCATGATCACAGCTCCTCCTCTAGCCATCCTGCCTCGCGCCATGGTTTCCTGAAAGATAAGTAAGGGTGAGTAACGAATTACTCAGTAAGAATCCCCAACCGGGGTACAATACGATATAATCATTCATCTAGAACCAAAGCATGCAAGCAAGCGACTACCAACATGGATCATAGCTCAACGAGCTTACAAAGAAAGATCTGGAGTCATCGGAAGTCTCCTACTTCCGGCCTAATGATTGGTTATCCTAACCAATCACGGGACATCTCGAGGTCTTTCTCCCTCACCAATTGATTGACTCAAAACCCGATCCCAAGAATGTCCTCAAGGGCCTCTTACCCTTGCTAATGCGGACTTACGGAGAGTACCCAAGTCGGCTCTAAAGCTGGAAGGAATGGTGTACTCACGAACATTAGCCCGGAAGGAGCTCTCGAATCGGCTTCTAACGCGTGTGTGCACGCACACCGCATGCTCTTCTCGCAACCGGCGTAAATGCGGGGCCTAAGGGCAAACTACGCGGGCAGCACGCATGCCTAAAACTTGGAAGCGGTGTCATCGATCACGATGCGCGAGGCCCTCGCGCTCATCATGCGGCACTGGTCCACCGACTGAAGCTAAGAACCGGCCAAGCGAGCTTACACCGTGGCGGGGTTCCGCTCTAGCGGAGCTACAAACTAGGCATGCCGAAGTGGGTAGCTAATTCCACAACCGGCTGGTCGGGCGGGGTAGCAAGATACGTTATCTCTGCGCACACTTTATTCCCGACCTGAGCTAAATCCACCTTAGTGACCGGGGGGGGAAGCAAGATACGTTATGCGTCGCACACTACTCCCGATCAGTGGGGACAAAGTACGTTATGTCCGCTCAGCCTCTGGATGATGACAAACCCTACAACTCTATCTAAGAGTACAGGGAAAAAGCAATGATTCCTGGCTAGCAAGCAAAGACCGACATCAATCATACTACCTAGCATGATACTACGAGCTTAAGCAGGAATCACAAACATCTTTGGCGAGAACAAACCTAGCGTGGCACTAACATGTAATATCAAGCAAACATGCTAGCAGAAATCAATCAAAGCTGCTCTATTATTATCATGCTCATAACAGTCAGCAAACAAGCAAGGCAAAATCATGACAATATCGCAGGGCCCACACAACTCCGGTAAGAAATCCTTACCTGGTCGGAAGGCAACAACACACAATAAAATAACTGCGATCGAACCCGAGCAACCTATATCGAGCCAAACAAAAACATCAATAATCATAAAATAGTCCTAAATACTCTAAAATAAACAAGGCTCAGCTCGAGAGCAACTCACGAGGCGCGGCTGACACTCGAACGAGCCGGCATTTTGCTGACGGGCTAAGCGACCAAAATTTGGTTGGGTGTTGGCGCGCTGGTGCCGCAGGGGGTATGGGCGCTGGGCTGCACGGGCTGCAAGGCGAAGTGCGAGGAGGGGCGCTGGGCTGCGAGGACAGCGCTGGGCGCGGAGCTTGCTCGTGGAGGGTTGTGCGCGGCGCGACTTCAAGACTGAGAGAGGCGGCATGGCGCGCGAGCGACACGACGCGGGGCGCGAGATCTGTGCTGGGACGCGCGATCGAGCTGGGCGCTTTCGGCGACGCGACGCGCAGCTTGTCTGTGGCGCTCGGCACAATCTGCACCGGGCGACGACGGACCGTGGCGGCGAGGGCCTTGTGGTGGGTGACGCTGGGAGAGGCGGCGGCGACGCCGGGCCGGGCGAGGCAGGGTGCGCTGGCGCGAGCTCGGCGGCAGCTCTGCGCGACGCTGGGCTCGGCCTGGTTGGGCTTGGGCGAGCAGTGCCTGACACGGCTGGGTCGGGCGAGCCAAGGCTAGAGGGTGGGCTAGGTGGGGGGCTCGGGGAGAGAGAGAGAGAAAAGAGAGAGAAAGTTGATTTTGGGGAAAAATAAAAGAAATAAAAAGAAATAAAAAGGAAAAATGGGAAATAAAAGGGAAAAATGGGATTTAAAATTCCATTTTCCATCCTTATCCACTTAAAACCTCAAAATCCCATTTCCCGGCTTCCTCCTTCGAGACCCGATCAAAGAAATCTTTTCCAATCAATCAAACTCACTTAAATCCAACTCCCAAAGCAACACTAAAGGCTCGGGCTCGAATCCCAAAGGAAACACACAACGAACCAACACTTTGCCAAAGCCCGAACCACAACCGAGCATCCAACCGACTAGCCCAAACACCTCGGGACTCGCAGCCAACAACAAACAAGCCTCAACAAAGGCAGGAGCTACCTCGAAGCCCAGAAAACCACAAATCCTGCCCGGAGAGCCAAAAGACCAAAATACCCCCAAGGGGCAAAACCGCTCTAAAATCCAACCAAACAACCGAATCTTGACCCGAAGGCACCTCGAAAACTGGAATAGAAATCTGGGCTGTTACAATACTCCCTCCTTATAAGACTTTCGTCCTCGAAAGTCCTAAGACGAAACAACTCCATGAAAACTCCACTGATCCAGCCAACTGAACTTCTCGGCCAACAACACTAGCCCTCTTCGAGAACCAAAACTCTCTTGGGTTCTCAAAACTCAAGGCCACAATGCCATCCAAACTGGGCATAACTATCTCGACCAAGACAGGGCATACCTGAACTCCAAAGGGAACAGACGGCAAACCACGTCCTCTACTCGCACCAACTCTCAAAGGGTGCTACTCCCAGCAAACTCGAGGACGGGCCACAAGCTCTGAAACTCAACGCCACGCACTGGCGAACTCCTCTGGAACTCACAGCTGCAACAAACAAACTCAACCCTACAACAAACTGGCCAAAAAAAAACTGAACCTTCCAGGTTCCAGAAACCAAACGGCCGAAAACAAACTTTTCCATGCAAATCTACTAGCAACTGCCCAAAGAAAACACTGCCAGGCAAGGAAACCACCAAAATTCCTCTCAAGGAAAACTCGGGCTGCAAGGACTAAACCATCACGCAGCTCTCTACGGCACAACACCTTGAGGAAAACAGCTCAATGGCTTTACCAACCAAAGCCATGGCACCTCTGTGCCAACCCACTCAAACGGCTCTGCTACTCCAACTGCGAGCGCACAACAAGGAGCAAAGCCCGAGAAGGGCTTGCTCAGCAGAACTCAACCCAAACTTATAACGAGCAACGCTCGCCTCCAAGCTACCTCTCAACTCTTAAAATCCAACTGGCTACTCAAAAGACTTCTCCTTTTCGCTTAGGCCAAACTTATCTTCCCAACGTAAGCTCCACTCCCGAAACCTTACAAGGAAAACGGATGCGACAACCTCAAAGCTTACGGATCCTAAGCCACACGATTCGCAAGACTACCTCGAAGCTAACACTCGAGGGTGACATCCATGGAGCAACTCAACCACCACAGAGACTAGGGGAAGGGAAATCTTCAATCCCCAAAAAACCAACAACTTGCGAAACAACTCTTTCTGGTGGCCACCACCCTTGCGGGGACAAACAACTCTTGCTTGCTAACAACACAAAGCAGGGACCCTCTCGCTGGGCTGACCGCTGCGCTACTCTGATCAAATACACAACTTATGAGCTAAGCTGACTCCTACAAAAATAGGAAACGAATTCCCCAACAAGCAAACTCTGAAGGGCAACGGACTTCACACAAGCTCGCTGACTTTCTCAAACCCAAGGCAACAGCAACCAACTCTCTTGGAAGCAACACCCAAGGGAAAACTCAACCAATCAGATCACAAATCCGGAACCAACAAAACTTACTCAATCGCGAGAGGAGGGGTCAACTCCCAAAACTTCCTGACTAGGAAAAAGACCTTAGGGCAACGCCCTCCAACTAGAACCGAACTAGCTCTCGAAACAACAAGAGAACCAAATCTTGGCCAAACACTCACAAGAGGCAGAACAACCTTTACTACAGCCTCTAGAACACCATCCAAGAGTCCACCTAACTGGACAAACAACTGCTTCCAAGCAGCCAACAAACTTTTCCTTCAAGCTAGCACCTCTACCATCAATTCCAAGACCAAAGGAGTAACCTGACAAATCCCCGAAGGAAACGGCTCTTACAACAGATAACCAAAGGACAGAGAGCTCCACATACGCTCACTATCATGCTCCACTAGAGCAACAACATCTAAATCTCACGGGGCAACAACAGGGGCAACTCAACATCCTGGAACAGGAAAACAACCAACTGGGCACGAACCATTCGTCCCACGAGCAAAGCAAATCACTAGCAGCTCCAAACCACACCTTGGTCAACACCAAGCATCAACTTGCCACCACACCGGAACCAATTCGGACTTTACTCCAAACAAACACTAGCTTGCTAGTCTACCAAGACTGCTAGCAACTCAACCGAGGCTACACTACTACGGGCTCCCGACTTGCCAGCTGAAACTCACTACCTGGGCCTGACTGAGCTCTGGAGAGGCTCTCCAAAACCTAGGGATCCTTCGATCACCCTCCGACACATACGGCCGACAAACGAGCTAACATCCAAATGCCTGAACAGGCACAACTCTCTCCAGCATCTCAACCATGCAGGCCAACTCCAATTCCTTGGGAACCAAGAGGATCCAAAACGCTACCGAATGCGTCGTCCTCCTACTCAAACATCAGCCTCTCAACAAGGCTTCTACTCAAGGAAAGAATCCAAACAACTCTCTTAGCCAAGGCAATAAAAAACTGAGCGGCTTTGCTACCACCGCACCTGTTCAGTTTCCAACTGAACTCCAACCGAAGAAACACCAAAAGTTCCAACTCCACACGATGCTCAAAGCTGAGGCAACCTTGCTTTACCAAGCATAACCATGCCACACCGAACTTACTTTATACCAAGCCTCTACCAAGGGTGCTTACCCATAAGGCATCCAAATCCTCTCGCAAGGCATCAGCTCATCTCATGAGCATCCAACTCAGAGTCCCTCTACTGGACCAAACTCGCATCTACGATGCTCAACTTTCCTCAGATAAAGGCACTCGAAGGTAGTTGACCGCACTACCAACCTCAAAGAAAATCTCTTGGCCTTAACACTAGCGCGAGACTCACGTGCACCAACACTTACCAACCAATCTGCTGACTTACTTAACCTCCAGAAACACTTGGAAGAGGCTCCGGCTCCTCTCGAGCATCCTTTCGCTTGTAGTCCATCGACTACCACTGAACTAGCCCTCTGGCACGACCTAAACGGGTGCAAGCGCCATAAAGCAGATCCAAGGCTAAAGGAGTACGTTTGAACTCCGAACGGCATAGAACCATCCGCTATGCCCAAGCCAAACTCAAGCTCGAACTGGACTTAGTGCCAAAGTGGCACACCAACCAATGCACCTCAAGTGCTACTACTACCAAATCCACATCACGAGGAAGTCAATGTTAAACAACAAAGAGCTCTCAAGGGAGCAAAGATGACCCTTCATCTGCCTCAAGCCACTAACACGGCAACTTGCCAAACAATCGGGCGACTGGTGGAGACTCTGCTAGTCCACCTCTCACAAGGGAATTCCACCACCATCGATGAACCAACAAAGACGAGAACGGCACACCTCGGCCTCGAGCAATGGGGCATCCCACAAACGGATGCTAAACCCAAACTCGCCAACTACTTTACTACTAGCGTTAGGACTTACTAAAACATCGAGCTCTACAGGCATCCATTTGCCAAACCGGGTGGCTCCATCAACGCCAACCAACTCATCCGAATAAACTGCTTTGCTCATGCCCTCCCGGAACCTGCGGGGCTACAAGAGCTACCGAGGGGAATCTTTGAAACAAACTCGCCAATGGGCTATCTGTGCGGGACTCCTCACTACGCGCTACAAATCGCGCTGGGTCTCGCCCTCGATAGCTAAAGACACGCCATCAAATCTCTCATGGGTGGAGCACACTCTGCTCAAGGAGTCTCACTGAGGCGCCGCTAGCCTCTACCCCCTCCTCTAGGCAACTCAACTGCCGGGGCCAAATCGGCATGCGGGCGTAACAACCCCGGACGCGGCCTCAACATCAACACGATCGGTCCAACTCCTCGGTCGAACTCGCCAAGCGTCCCCGCTCCTCCGGGTGCGATCAACATATCGCGCGATTGCACGAAGCACCTCCACCCTCTCACTAGGGGAAGCGAGAATCGGGCCACACATGGCCAACGGAGTCTAAGCTCTACCTCCTCGGGGACGACGTCCCGGGGGCATCCGAATCTATCTGGATACCTCAACAAGTCGCTAAACAAATCGCCGCGATCGCTGTGAAAGTTGGCATGATGGCTCACTAAGCCCAAACCAACAACGAGTCGAACCGCTTCCTCTCGCTTACACAACACAAGGCATAAAAGCTAGATGAAAAGTATTGTAAATTCTTACCCCTTTTCTTTAAAAGCAAGAACTTAGCGCGCACTGATGACCGTTGAGTCTTGATGATCATGGAAAAACGACCTACAACAAAAAGGTCGGTCCTGAGAATCTATGACTACGAGCTCGATACCAACCTGTAAGGACCCGACCGAATGGGGCTCTAAATGGGCCCTTACCTCAATGCATGCATACAAATCAACACTAGAATTTGCAAGATGGTTGTTTTGATTCTAAGTAAAAACCAAAAACCGGCAAGAGTTCATTTAAAAATCAATACAAAATTCTTGAAACTCGTCCCCTGTTTCCAAGCACTGTTCCAAGACAAATACATTTCCAAAACTTACTCTGATCAGAGATTTATTAAAAACATACAACTTTACAACATTTACAACAATGCTAGAATCCGGAAATACATTCATAAAACAACCTAGGGCTCCGTGCCCAACTACATGCATTCAGAGGACATTTAAAACATAAACATAAATCTCAGAGTTGAACAACGGGTTTCCATGATCACAACTCCTCCTCCAGCCATCCTGCCTCGCGCCATGGTTTCCTGAAAGATAAGTAAGGGTGAGTAACGAATTACTCAGTAAGAATCCCCAACCGGGGTACAATACGATATAATCATTCATCTAGAACCAAAGCATGCAAGCAAACAGCTACCAACACAGATCATAGCTCAACGAGCTTACAAAGAAAGATCTGGAGTCATCGGAAGTCTCCTACTTCCGGCCTAATGATTGGTTATCCTAACCAATCCTGGGACATCTCTGAGGGTCTTTCTCCCTCAGCCAATTGATCAGCTCAAAAACCGATCCCAAGAATGTCCTCAAGGGCCTCTTACCCTTGCTAATCTGGACTTACGGGAGAGTACCCGAAGTCTGGCTCTAAACTGGAAGGAATGGTGTACGGAAGGAGCTCTCCGAACCGGCATCTAACGCTTGTGCACGCACACCGCATGCTCTTCTGCAACCGGCGTAAATGCGGGGGCCTAAGTGCAAACTACGCGGGCCAGGTACGCATGCCTAAAACTTGGAAGCGGTGTCATCGATCACGAGCGCGAGGCCCTCGGCGCTCATGCGTGCGACACTGGTCCACCGACACTGAAGCTAAGAACCGGTCAAGGCGCGGGCTTACACCGTGGCGGGGTTCCGCTCTAGCGAGCTACAAACTAGGCTATGCCGAAGTGGGTAGCTAATTCCACAACCGGCTGGTCGGGCGGGGTAGCAAGATACGTTATGCTGCGCACACTTTATTCCCGACCTGAGTTAAATCCACCTTAGTGACCGGGGGGGGAAGCAAGATACGTTATGTGTCGCACACTACTCCCGATCAGTGGGGACAAAGTACGTTATGTCCGCTCAGCCTCTGGATGATGACAAACCCTACAACTCTATCTAAGAGTACAGGGAAAAAGCAATGATTCTGGCTAGCAAGCAAAGACCGACATCAATCATACTACCTAGCATGATACTACGAGCTTAAGCAGAATCACAAACATCTTTGGCAAAACAAACCTAGCATGGCACTAACATGTAATATCAAGCAAACATGCTAGCGAGAAATCAATCAAAGTTTGCTCTATTATTATCATGCTCATAACGATCGGCAAACAAGCAAGGCAAAATCATGACAATATCGCAGGCCCACACAACTCGGTAAGAAATCCTTACCGGTGGAAGGCAACAACACACAATAAAATAATCGCGATCGAACCCGAGCAACCTATATCGAGCCAAACAAAAACATCAATAATCATAAAATAGCCCTAAATACTCTAAAATCAACGAGGCTCGGCTCGGGAGCAACTCACGAGGCGCGGCCGACACTCGAACGAGCCGGCCAGACGGGCTATGCAGCAAAAAAGGCCGGGCTGGCGGGCTGGGTTTGGGGCGTAGCTGGCACACAGTGGGCTGGTGCGAAGCCGCTAGCGCGGGGGCGCGCTGGCTGCTGCAAGGACAGCGCTGGGCGCGGAGCTTGCTCGGCTGGGTATTGTGGCGCGCGCGGCTCAAGACAGAGACGGCAGGCTGGCGGCGCGCGCGACACGACGCGGGGCGCGAGATCTCGCGCTGGGACGCGCGATCGAGCTGGCGAGGCTTTCGGCGACGCGACGCGCAGATCTTGTCTTGTGGCTCTCGGCAAAGATCTGTGGTGGCGACACAGACTAGGGCAGGGCGAGGGCGCGCGGGCTGGGCGACGCTGGGAGAGGCGCGGCGACTTCCGGCCGGGCGAGGCGGTGTGTGGCGCTGGCGAGCTCTGGCCGGCTCGCGACGCTGGCTCAGTGGTGGGCTTGGATGCCCGGGGTTGCAGTGGCCGGGTGGGCGAGCCAAGGCTAGGGGCTGGGCTAGGTGGGGGGCTCGGGGAGTGAGAGAGAGAAAAGAGAGAGAAAGTTGATTTTGGGGAAAAATAAAAGAAATAAAAAGAAATAAAAAGGAAAAATGGGAAATAAAAGGGAAAAATGGGATTTAAAATTCCATTTTCCATCCTTATCCACTTAAAACCTCAAAATCCCATTTCCCGGCTTCCTCCTTCGAGACCCGATCAAAGAAATCTTTTCCAATCAATCAAACTCACTTAAATCCAACTCCCAAAGCAACACTAAAGGCTCGGGCTCGAATCCCAAAGGAAACACACAACGAACCAACACTTTGCCAAAGCCCGAACCACAACCGAGCATCCAACCGACTAGCCCAAACACCTCGGGACTCGCAGCCAACAACAAATAAGCCTCAACAAAGGCAGGAGCTACCTCGAAGCCCAGAAAACCACAAATCCTGCCCGGAGAGCCAAAAGACCAAAATACCCCCAAGGGGCAAAACCGCTCTAAAACCCAACCAAACAACCGAATCTTGACCCGAAGGCACCTCGAAAACTGGAATAGAAAACTGGGCTGTTACAACTTGTTGGTTTGTATCTTAAGGAACCAAGTTGGAGCTGTACACACCGGTGTACTTTTGTGTAGCTCGTTCCGTGGTGTATTTTTCAGGAACCACGAGAGGATTCGGGTTGAGAAACCGGTACTCAGTTCTGAGGAGTTAGGGCTTTAGCTCCTTGCAAGTGCCCTAACTTGGGTTGAGAGGTTACCGTTGTAACGACCCGACCCGGAAGGGGTTCTAACTAGGCCGCTACCTCAATGCATGCATTACAAATCTACAGAAAATTTGCAAGAGGGTGTTCGGATTCTAAGTAAAAACTAAAACATAAAACATCCATTTAAAATCAACATCAATTCCTGGAACCTGTCCCTGTTTCCAAGCACCTGTTCCAAGAAAAATACATTTACAAAACTTACTCTGAACAGGGATTTATTTAAATCATACAAACTTTACAACAATGCTAGAATCCGGAAATACATTCAGAAAACACCCTAGGGCTCCGTGCCCAACTACATGCATTCAGAGAACATTTAAATCATAAACATAAAACATAAGACTCAGAGTTGAACAACGGGTTTTCCATGATCATAGCTCCTCCTCCAGCCATCCTGTCTAGCACCATGGTTACCTATGGAAAAACCACAGAAATAAGGGCGAGTAACGAATTACTCAGTAAGAATCCCCAACCGGGGTACAATACGATATAATCAGTCATCTAGTACCAAAGCATGCAAGAAAACAGCTACCAACCATGGTTATCGGAAGTCTCTTTCTTCCGGCCTAACTGGGATTGGATACACTGACCAATCCTGGACATCACCGAGGTATCTGTCACTCGGGGGGAATACACTCATCCCTAAAATGTCCTCAAGGGCCTCCTTGCCCTTGCACTAAACTGGAATTACGGGAGGGTACCCGAAGTCAGGCTCTAATGGAAGGAATGGTGTACTCACGACATTAGCCCAGGGGAGCTCTCCGAACCGGCAACTAACGCGTGTGCGCGCACACCACATGCTCTCTGCAACAGGCGTAAATGCGGGGGCCTAAGGGCAAACTACGCGGGCCAAGTGCACATGCCTATGACTCGGAAGCGGTGTCATCGATCACGATGAGCGAGGCCCTCGACGCTCATCATCATGCAAACCGATCCACCGACTGAAGCTAAGAACCTGCCAAGGCAGGCTTACACCGTTGGCAGGGTTCCGCTCTAGCAGGCTACAAACTAGGCATACGCCAATGAGGTAGCTAAGTCTCATTGGCTTCCGGGAGGGGGGAGAAAAAGCAAGGTATGTTATGCTTTGCTCAATATCCGACCACTGGGGAAAAAGTACGTTATGTCCGCTCTCAATGTAACGACCCAGGTTTTTCTTCCCGGTCTTCCAGGTTTGCCCTAGGGGTAATTTGGTAATTTGGTCGGGCCGTCAGGGTCTTTTGTGTCTTTTCCAGTTACTAAAATTATTGGATGGTTTTTGTAGGTTTTTGGAGGGGTTTGTGGTTTGGTTTGAGCAAGGTTTGATGCAAAAGTAAAAATAAAAGGGAATTGTCTTTGCAGCTTGGGGTTTGAACCGGGTCTCTGGGAAGCTTGTGGAGATGTGTGCCAATTGAGCCATTAGTTGCTCTTGTTGCTCTTTCTCGCATCACATCTTAGTTAACCTTGGATCTTTGGTGTTTGGTGCATTTGATTAAATGAAAAGGAATTAGGTTTGTTGTGTTTTCTTCTCCAAAAGAGTTGTGGCCGCCCAAGCTTTCTCCCAAGCTCTCCTTGCCGATTTCTTCATCTCCTTTTTGTACTCGAGACTCCATCATCATTCCGGTAAGTTTTCATCCTCTTCATCTTCTCGTTTGGGTGTTCTTGCTTTGGCCGAAGGTAAGAAGGAGAGCTTGTGTGTGTGTGTGTGGTTGCGGCTGTCCAGTGTGCGCCCACCGCCGAGCGAGACGCTCGATTCGACCAAGAATTTGCACAGATCCGGCCGAGGATCGCAGATCGCTCGTCGCAGCCCGCGCTTGCCGCCGCAGACGCCCTCGAGAAGCACCGCACCAGATCCGGCCGAGGATCGCAGATCGCTCTGTCGACGCCCTGTGTCCGTCGCCGACTTGTCGCGACGCCAGTCGCGCTCGAGGGAAGCCATCGCCGAAGTCGCTCGCCGCCGTCGACGCCCCACCGAGCTCGCCCATTGCACGCATGATGCCGCCGTCGCACCCGACTTTTGTCGCGACGCCAGTCGCGGCCGAGGGAAGCCATCGCCGAAGTCGCCGCCCGTCGCGACGCCCACCGAGCTCGCCCATTGCACGCGAGCGCGCCCCATCGCGACGCCCTCGCGCCGTGTCCGCTTGCCGAAACCGCTCGCCCAGACGCCAAGACGTTCGCGCGCGCGCGCGTCCTCGCCGAAGCGGCTCGTCGTGTCCGCATCGCGACGCCAGCGCCCGTGCGCCCGCCGTGTTGCCGCCGCGCCGCCGAGTCCGTCTGTCCGTCGCGCCGCTGCGCCGCGCCCAGTGGCCCATCCATCCGCAGCAGAGCAGCGCGCCGCATTAGATGCGCAGCGGCGCAGCGCCAGCCCGGCCACCAGCGTGCCCGACTGCAGCCAGCGCCTTTGCCGTGTCGCGGTGCGTGTGAGTGCTCCCGAGCCGAGCCTCTTTGCTTTATTATATTTTTAGGGATATGGTTATGATTGTTACCATGTTTGTAGGTTCTCGATAGCTAGCTCGGAAGTGTTCGCAGACCTAGGAATTTGTGTGTAGAAGTCTTCCGACCAAGGTAAGGATTTCTTCACGGGGTTGTGTGGACCCTGCGATGTTCTATGTGATTGATGTTGTATGTTTGTTTGTGATTATCGCATGTATAGTTTAGGTGCTCTGTTCAATTCTCGATGGCATGACTTCGTATGTTGTTCTTTCATGTTAGTCCATGCTAGGTTGTTCCGGATTACGGCATGCTCATATTCATTCTTGTTCTCGTAGTACCATGCTAGGTCTCTTTGTATTCGTTCGAGCACGTATTGGATTGTTTCTTGATTGTTAAGGCGAGTTAGAATTGGTAGATAGCATCATCCGGGCCCGATGCATAAAGTATCTTGCATCTATGGCAAGGACGTTCAAGACGATTCTCCTTCCTTGGACCCCGTGAGGGATTAGCTATCCCAACCGGTAGGCCCTGCAATCTTGGGTGAGGGTGGTAGTCTAAGCGATACCCCAACGGTCGGGATGATGACTTGGCAATGCCTAGTCCCCGGCAGCCGGCACGTCCTCGGCGTGTTCGGCAAAGAGCCCTTGATTGCCACACTGTTAAGGTAAGGGCGGCTTCTCGGTGTAAGCCTACCATGACCCGTTCCTTAGCCTCAGTGCGGTGGTACAGGTGACATAGTTCACGTGTCCAGTCTCACACCCCTATGTCGGTGACACCGATCCGGAGATTTAGTTAGGCGTGGTATCCGGATATGGGCAGCTTGCCACTAGACCCGGCACCCCCCATAGTCTGTAGAAGCACGCGGTGCATCCTTACGCTCATTACAGCGCCGATCGGAGAGCTCCTCGGGATCTTGAGCTAGTCCACCTTTCGTATCGACAGTAGACAGGCTGAGGCCGGGACTTGTTCCCGTATAGCGCGTATAGTGTGTTGTGGTATTTTCCGGACTAAGACACTGAGTTGGCATCCGAGGTCCAAGTGTGGACTTAGCTATGTGCTCGCTCTGTGTTTGTACTCATAGCTTGCATACGATCTTCTAGATGATCATGTATATCGTATTGTACCCCGGTTGGGGATTCTTACTGGTAATTCGTTACTCACCCTTATTACGTGGTTTTCCACAGGTAATCAAGGCGGGAGACAGGATGGTGAAGGAGAAGCCGTGATCATGGAATCCTGCTTTGTCATCTCTCGACCATTTTATTTTATCATGACTCTTGACTTTTGTTATTTCCCCGAATGCATGTAGCAGGCACGGAGCCCTAGGATGTTTTCTTACGTTTTATGGATTCCAGCATATTTGTACTTGTGGATTGTTTAAATGGTTTAAATAAATCTGATCGATCGAGTATGCTTTTAGAAATGTATGTTTTGGTTGTTGAATGTTTCTATTTTTACTTGGGATCCGAAATATATTTTTCATAATGTCTTTTATTTCCAATACATGCATTGGGGTAAAGGCCCATTTAGAGCCCTTTTGGGTCGGGTCTTTACACTCAACCCCTGAAGCAATGCTTCGCTTTACTCCCGACCGGTGGGGACAAGATACGTTATGTCCGCTCTCAGCCTCTGGATGATGACAAACCCTACAACTCTATCTAAGAGTACAAAGCAAATAAATGATCCCTGGCTAGCAAGCAAAGACAGACATCAAACACGCTTACCTAGCATGATACTACAACTTAATCTGGAATCATAAGCATGCTGGAAGAACAAACCTAGCATGCCACTAACTTGTAAAATCAAGCAAACATGCTAGCAGAAATCAATCAAAGCTGATCTATTACTATCATGTTCATAACAGTTAGCAAACAAGCAAGGCATAATCATGAAAATATCGCAGGGCCCACACAACTCCGGTAAGAAATCCTTACTTGGTCGAATGGCAACAACACACAATAAAAATAACTGCGATCTAACCCGAGCAACCTATAACGAGCCAAACAAACACATCAATAATCACACAATAGGCCTAAATAATAATAAAATAAATAGGGCTCGGCTCGGGAGCAACTCACGAGGCGTGGTACGACACGCTGAGCGAGCCACAGAGACTAAGCGACCAAAAGTGGTTGGGTGTTGGTTATGGCATTGGGCCGCAAGGGGCTCGGCTGGGCGCTGGCACGCACGCACGGGTGCAGCTGCTGCTTGTGACAGCGTCGTGGCGGCACGCGACAGGTGCTCGGCGCGGGCGTTTGCTTGGCTGGGCGACGGCGCACGGCGCAGCTCGGCACAAAGGACGGCGCGCGGGCGCGAACGACACGACGTGTCGGGCTACAGGACACGCGCGCGAGCACGGCGAGCTACAGCGACTAGGGCACGCGACAAGGCACAGTGCACGGACGAGACGGCCTGGGCGAGGGCTCGGGCGACGCAAGCAGGGGATGGGCGACACTGAGCGATGGCGCGGGCTGGCGACGTTGGCCCTGTGCGGGCGACTCGGGCGCTGACGAACACGAGCTGGGCGACACTGTGCGAGGCAGGGGCTCGGGCTGGGCGAGGGCGCGCGAGGGCTGGGCGACCTGGGCGAGCTGAGGCTGGGCTAGGCTCGGGCTGGGGCTGCTCGGGCTGGGGTGAGGGCTAGGTCGGGGAAAGAGAGAGAGAGAGAGAGAGAGAAAATGAATTTTGGGGAAAAAAATAAAAGAAAAATGGGAAATAAAAGGAAATTGGGGAAAAAGGAAAAAAATGGGATTTTTATCTCATTTATCCATCCTTATCCACTTAAAACCTTAAAATCCCATTTCCCGGCTTCCTCCTTCGAGACCTGACCGAAGCAATCTTTTCCAATCAACAAATCTCACTTAAATCCAACTTCCAAAGCAACACTAAGGGCTCGGGCTCGAATCCCAAAGGAAGCACACAACCAACCATCACTTTGCCAAAGCCCAAACCACAACAGAGCATCCAACCGACTAGCCCAAACACCTCGGGACTCGCAGCCACCAACAAACAAGCCTCGACAAAGGCAGGAGCTACCTCGAAGCCCGAAAAACCACAAATCCTGCCCGGGGAGCCAAAAGACCAAAATACCCCCAAGGGTCAAAACTGCTCAAATGACCCAACCAAACAACCGAATCTTGACCCGAAGGCACCTAGAAAACTGGAATAGGAAACTGGGCTGTTACAATACTCCCTCCTTTTAAGACTTTCGTCCTCGAAAGTCCTAAGACGAAACAGCTCCAGGAAAACTCCACTGATCCAGCCAACTAAACCTCTCGGCCAACAACACCAACCTTCTTCGAGAACCAAACCCTCTTGGGTTCTCAAAGGCTCAAAGGCAGAATGCCATCCAGACTGCCACAACTATCTCAACCAAGACTGGGCATACACTGAACTCCAAAGGGAAAAGACGGAAAACCACGTCCTCTACTCGCACCAACTATCAAACAGTGCTACTCTCAGCAAACTCGAGGATGGGCCACAAGCTCTGAAACTCAACACCATGCTCTGGCAAAACTCCTCTAGGAGCTCACAGCTGCTAACAAGCAGCCTCAACCCACAACAAACTGGCCAAACAACTGAACCTCCCAGGTTCTAGAAAACCAAACGGCCAACAACACTCACACCAGCTGAAACTTCAGCTACGGCCACCTCCAAAAGACAAGGGCCAGACACAGGCTCCACTCGGCCAAACCAACAAACTAGAACTCCTCATCGGCCGAACGCAAACTTTTCGGAGCAAACCTACTAGCAACTGGCCAAAGAAAATACTGCCAGGCCAGGAAACCACCAAAATTCCTCTCAAGGAAAACTCGGGCTGCAAGGACTAAACCATCACGCAGCTAACTGCGACACAGCACCTTGAGGAAAACATCTCAACGGCTTTACCAAACAAAGCCACGACACCTCTGTGCCAACTCACTCAACTCTTAAAATCCATCTGGCTACTCAAAGGACTTCTCCTTTAAGCTTAAGCCTAACTCAACTTCCAACTAGAAGCTCCACTCCCGAAACCTCACAAGGAAAACGGATAACGACAACCTCAAAGCTTACGGATCCTGAGCCACACGAATCGGCAAGACTACCTCGGAAGCTAACACTCGAGGCTGACATCCAGGAAGCAACTCAACCACCTCAAAGACTAGGGGGGAAGGGAAATCTTCAATCCCAAAAGAACCAACAACTTGCCAGAAACAACTCTTACTGGCTGGCCACCGCCCTTGCGGGGACAAACAACTCTTGCTTGCTAACAACACAATGCAGGGACCCTCTCATTGGGGTGACCAGCTGCGCATCGTGATCAACTACACAACTCGGGAGCTAAGTCGACTCCGCAAAGCGGGAAACGCGACTTCCCGGCAAGCAAACTCACGAAGGCGTGAACTTCACACAAGCTCGCTGACTAGCTTAAACCCAAGGCAACAGCAACCAACTCTCTTGGAAGCAAAAACCAAGGGAAAACTCAACCAATCGGATCACCAATCTGGAACTAACAACACTTACTCAACTGCCGAGGGAGGGGTCACCTCCCAAGACTTCCTGACTAGGAATAAGACCTCAGGGCAACGCCCTTCAGCTAGAACCGAACTAGCTCTAGAAACAACAAGAGGACCAAACCTTGGCCCAACACTCACAAGAGGCAAAACAACCCTTACTGCAGCCTGTAGAACACCATCCAAGAGTCCGCTTAACTGGACAGACAACTGCTTCCAAGCAGCGAACAAACGTTTCCTTCAAGCTAGCACCTCTACCATCAACTCATGGCTACGGGAGAAATCTGACATCTCCCAAGAGGAAACGGCTCTTACAAGCAGACAACCGAAGGACAGAGAGCTCCACATATGCTCATTGTCTTGCTCCACTAGAGCAACAACATCTAAATCTCACGGGGCAACAACAGGGGTCCATCTTAGACTGAACCTCCAAATGCCAAACGGGGCAACTCGACATCCTGGAAACAGGAAAGCCACCAACAGGGCACAAACCACTCGCCCCACGAGCAAAACTAATATCTAGCAGCTCCAAACCACACCTTGGTCAACACCAAGCATCAACTTGCCACCGCACCGGAACCAATCCGGACTCTGCTCCAAACAAACACTTGCTTGCTAGTCAACCAAGACTGCTAGCAACTCAACCGAGGCTACAAACTACACGTCTCCAGCTTGCCAACTGAAACTCACTACCTGGGCTGACTGAGCTCTGGAGAGGCTCTCCACAACCTAGGGTTCTTCGGCAACCCTCGACACACACTGTCGACAAAAGAGCTAACAACCAACTGCCTAAACAGGCACAACTCACTCCAGCATCTCAACTATGCTGGCCAACTCCAACTCCTTGGGGATCAAGAGGACTCGAAACGCTACCGAATGCGTCGTCCTCCTACTCAAACATCAGCCTCAACAATGCTTCTACCCAAGGAAAGATCCAAACAACTCTCTTAGCCAAGGCGATCAGAAATTGCGTGGCTTTGCTACCACCGCACTTGTTCAGTTTCCAACTGAACTCCAACCAAAGGAACACCAAAAGTTCCTTCTCCACACGATGCTAAAAGCTGAGGCAACATTGCTCTACCAAGGCATAACCATGCCACACCGAACTTACTTTATACCAAGCCTCTACCAAGGGTGCTTATCCATAAGGCATCCAAATCCTCTCGCAAGGCATCAACTCATCTCGCCTCAAAGGCATCCAACTCGCCTCATAGGCATCCAGCTCATCTCATGAGCATCCAACTCAGGGTCCCTCTGCTGGACCAAACTCGCATCTACGATGCTCAACTCTCCTCAGATTAAGGCACTCGAAGGTAGTTGACTGCACTACCAACCACAAAGAAACTCTTGGCCTTAACACTAGCGCAAGGCTCACGCGCACCAACACTTACCAACTGCCAACCTGCTGACTTACTCAACCTCCAGAAACACTGGGAAGAGGCTCCGGCTCCTCTCGAGCATCCTTTGGCTTGTAGTCCATCGACTACCACTGAACTAGCCCTCTGGCACGACCTAAACAGTGCAAGCGCCATAAACGGATCCAAGGCTAAAGGAGTACGCTGAACTCCGAACGGCATAGAACCATCTGCTATGCCCATGCCAAACTCCAGCCTGAACCAGACTTAGTGCCAAAGTGGCACACCAACCAAGGCACCTCAAGTGCTACTACTACCAAATCCACATCTTACTACAGATGGGGCCAGCAAGGTCACTACCTCAAGTGACAACAACTCTGGCTAGGCATACGAGGGCTCAACTCAAACAACCATGTCTATGGCATCTCATCAGCCCAAGGCTCACGACCAACTCTTGCATCTCCTCATGATGCTCAACAAAACTACGGCCGGATCTCTCAACATGCAGCAGCCTAGCTCCACTCTAGGAGCTCACCAAGGAGAGTGCTCAACTCTACCAAACATACGAGGAAACGGGTCATTAAACAACAAAGGAGCTTGCAAAGGGCAAAGATGTCTCTACATCCGCCTCAAGCCACTAACACGGCAACTTGCCAATCAAACGGGCGACTGGTGGAGACTCTGCTAGTCCACTTCTCTCAAGGGACTACCACCACCAACTACTGTACCAAACAGCACAGGAACGACACACCTCGGCCTCTGAACAGCAGGGCATCTGTAAGAACCCGACCCAAAACATGGTCCTAAACCTGGGATCTTACTTAGCATGCAAGTTAAATATGATAACAAGCGGTTTAGAGCTTATATTTAAAAACCTTTCAAAACATATGAGAAGGGGAGCCCTTAAAACATAACCAACAATTTTCATTTTAAACAATCCAACAAAGTAAAACAACGGCGATGTTTAATAAAATGTACAATACAATTTAAGCAACGTTTTAAACAATGTTCCCCTAGGACTCTGTCCATCTACATCTTTGAATAAACAATGCAATAATAAAAGACAGAGTGCGGCGGTTCCCCATGATCAATCGGCTCCCTCCGCTAGCCCTCCCGGTATTGTCCCAAGTTACAGAAAGATAAATAAGGGTGAGTATAAACATACTCAAGAAGAATCTCAACCAGGGGTACAATAGGATACATCAGTCATCTAGCACCTCAACATGCAAACAAGCAGACTATCAACACAGATCATAACTCAACGAGCTCATAAAACAAGATCTGGAAACATCGGAAGTCTCTTACTTCCGGAATCATCGGAAGTCTCCTACTTAGGCCTAATGATTGGTTCTCATAACCAATCCCGGGACATCTCGAGGGTCTTCCTCCTCGGCCAATTGATCAGCTCAAAAACCGATCCCAAAGATGCCCGACACCTCGAGGGTCTTTCTCCTCGACCATATGACCACTCAAAAGCCAATCCCAATGGGTGTCCTCAAGGGCCTCTTACCCTCGCTAAAAATCTGGACTATCGGAGAGTACCCGCGATGCATCCGCTCTAAAGCGGGAAGGAACCGGTGTACTCACGAACATTAGCCCGGGAGCTCTCCGAACCGGCGACTAACGCGTGTGCGCGCGCACACCGCATGCTCATCTCGCAACCGGCGTAAAAATGCGGGGCCTAAGGGCAAACTACGTGGGTCGCACGCATGCCTAAAGACTCGAAAGCGGTGTCACCGAACACGGTGAGTGCGAGGCCCTCGGCACTCATCTGTGCGGACTGTACCACCGACACGAACCTAAGAACCGGCCAAGGCGGGCTTGCACCGTTGGCGTGGTTCCGCTCTAGCGAGCTACAAACTAGGCTTATGCCGATGTGGTAGCTACATCCACATCATGCCGGGGAAGCAATGTACGTTATGCTTCGCTCTACTCCCGACCGGTGGGGACAAAGTACGTTATGTCCGCTCTCGGCCTCACCGGATGATGACAAACCCTACTACGCTATCTAAGAATACCGAGTAAATCAATGATTCTGGCTAGCAAGCAATGACCGACATCAATCACGTTTACCTAGCATGATACTACCACTTAAACAGAATCACAAGCATCTTTGGAAGAACAAACCTAGCATGGCACTAACATGTAAAATCAACAAACATGCTAGCAAGAGAACAAACAAAGTCGCCTATCACTATCATGCTCATAACAATCGGCAAACATACAACGCACAATCGAGATATATCGCAGAGGTCCACACAACCACGGTAAGAAATCCTTACAGGACAAGCGAGAAAATAATCACAAATCAACCAAGCAATCCTCGAGCCTCTAATCGAACCCAAACAACCTAAACATAAAATAAAGTAGCCCAAATCAAATACATAAAAAACAGCCCAAATAAATCCTAAACAAAGACCAACAAATCGGGGCCCAACGAAGAAAAGACTAGGAAATACCATCCGAGAAGCCACAAGGCTCAGGCCAACCAAAGACACACAACAGTGTGGCGGGCGCAGAAGAGTACTGGCCGGGCGCTGGGCACAGCGCTGGGCACCGGGCGCAGAGCGTGTGAGCTGGCGCAGCACTGCGCGCGCTGGCTGAGGAGGCAAGGGCGCACGGGCGCGGCTCGAGCTCGGCTGGCGACGACACACAGCGCTGGCCAGCAGAGGCGGCGCGCACGGGCGCGCGCGCGAGGCGACGCGACGCGACGGGCTCGGGGGCGCTCGGGAAGGCACGACGACCTACAGGGGCGAGCGACTTCGGTCGCGGCAGGGGCTCGGGCGACTCGACACGGACTGGGCGACACACGGAGGCGGCACGGGCGATGCAGATCTGGGCTCGGTGCGACCAAG
The DNA here is from genome assembly GCA_036507275.1 of Sicyos edulis. NCBI lineage: Eukaryota > Viridiplantae > Streptophyta > Magnoliopsida > Cucurbitales > Cucurbitaceae > Sicyos > Sicyos edulis. Next base: position 43,495,092 of record CM071846.1, on the reverse strand, counting down.
GCGACACGAAGATGGCACGGGCGATGCAGATCTGGGCTCGGCGCGACTAGGGCGAGGCGATCGCGATCGGGCGCGGGGGTGGTTTCGGCGACGGCGCGGTATGGGCGTAGTGGGCGGCTCGGAGCGAGCGGCGCGCCTGGACATGGTGCGACTAAATTTGGGCATGGTGCGACTAAATTTGGGCATGGTGCGGCTAGAAATTTGCTCGGTGGAGGAGAGAGAAAGGAGAGAAAAAGGAATTTTGGGGATTTTGGAAAATAAAAGGGAAAAATAAAAGGAAAAAGGGAATTAAAAGGAAAAATGGGATTTTATCCTCTTATCCATCCTTAACCAATTTTCTTTCCAAATTTAAATAATTCTTAAAGTCCTTAAATCCCATTTCCGCTTCCTCCTTGAGACCCAGTGAAGCAACCTTTTCCAAACAATAACTCTCACTTAAACAAACTCCCAAATCATCTCTAAGGGCACTGGGCTCGAATCCCAAAGGAAACACCCAAACAACGATCACTTTGCCCAAAACCCAAATCACAACCGAACTCCCAAACGAATACCCCAAACATCTCGGGGACTCATGACCACCAACATACAAGCCTCAACAAAGGCGGAGCCGCCTCAAGCCCTGAAAATCCACAAATCTCGCCCGGGAGCAAAAGACCAAAATACCCCTAAGGGTCAAAAAAGCAGCTCTAACGGCCCAACTGAACCACCGAATCGAACCAGAAAGCACCTCGAGAGCTGGAATAGAAAATCGGGCCGTTACAATACTCCCTCGTTTTAAGACTTTCATCCTCGAAAGTCCTAAACCAAACAAACTCTATGAAAACTCCACCGATTCTTAGCCAATCTGAACTTCTCGGCTAAAACAACACTAGCCCTTCTCGATAACCAAACCCTCTTGGGTTCTCAAAGGCTCAAAGCCACAATGCTCTCGATCCGCCACATACTATCTCAACAAAGAGACGAGGAACACAAAACTTGCACTGCTTGATCAAAGACGGGGCAAAGCTAACCTTTGCTCCAATCCGCTCAAGGATCTCAAAAGCCCTACAAACTTGGGGCTCGGCCAAAACCCCGCTAAACCAACACGGAACACCTCTCAACGGTGTTACTCTCGGAAATCGCGAGCGGTGGGCACAAGCTCCAAAACTCAACGCCACGCCTTGGCGTAACTTCTCTAAATGCCCTGGCCCGATAACAAAGCGCCTCAACACAACGCCAAGTGGCCAAACAATTGAACCCCTCGGGTTCCGAGAAACCAAACGGCCTACACTTTCTTCACAAGAGACCAAAGGAACCACAAGGCCTCGCCTAAAGCCTTAACGAAAAACAATCGAACCACCAATCGCGATCGATCCAAAAGGCAAACTTTTCCCACTAGCACAAGTTGAAACTTCAGCCACGGCCAACCCTAAATGGCCAAAAAACAGGTGCACTGAGCTCCACTCGGCCAAGCCAACAACTAGAGCCTCACAACGGCCGAACACAAACTTTTCCATGCAAACCTACTAGCAACAGGCCAAAGAGAACATTGCCGAGCAAGGAAACACCCAACATTCCTCTCATGGAAAATCTCGGCAAAGAAGGACCAAACCCTCACGGGGCTACCGACCAACTCACAACGCTTGAGGAAAGCGCCCAAAGGCTAACCAACCAATGCCACGACACCTCTGTGCCAACACACTCAAGCGAGGCTCGGCTATTCGCCAAGCTGCGAAAGCTCAACAACTAGAAACAAAGCCCGAGAAGGCCTTGCTCACAGAAACTCAATCAAGCTCAACTCTTAAAGCGGGTGGCCACCGCTCTTGCGGGGACAAACAACTTTTCGCTTGCTAACAACACAATGCGGGGACCCTCTCGTTGGGCTAACCAACTGCGCTACTCGATCAACTACACAACTCGGGAGCTACGCCGACTCCTCAGCGGGAACGATTTCCCAAAGAAGCAAAACTCTAAAGGGCGTGAACATCACACGCGCTCATTGACTTGCTCAAACCCAAGGGCAACATCAACCAACTCTCTTGGAAGCAACACCCAAGGGAAACTCAACTGATTGGACCACCAATCCAGAACTAGCCGAACTTACTCAACCACCGAGGGAGGAATCAACTCCCAAAACAACAAGACTAGGAACAAATCCTCAGGGCAACTGTAAAGACCCGACCCAAAAGGGGCTCTAAATAGGCCTTTACCCCAATGCATACATTCAAAGGAAAGGATAATATGCAAATAAGTTTTTAGATTCCCAATTAAAACAAAACAATCAAGGTTCAATCAGAATCAATATAGTTTGCTGAAACCTGTTTCAAGGCAAATACATTTCCAAAACGTACACTCGATCGATCGAGATTTATTAAAACATTTGAAACATCCTCAAATTCAATAAAGCGGGAATCCACAAAATCATTGAGAAAACATCCTAGGGCTCGTGTGCGTCTACATGCATTCAGGGAAAATGAAAGACAAGAGTCATAGAAATAAAAAGTCGAGACGGCAAAGACGCGTTCCCATGATCATAGCTCCTCCTTCACCATCCCGCCTCGCGCCATGGTTACCCGAAAGATAAGTAAGGGTGAGTAACGAATTACTCAAGAAGAATCCCGACCGGGGTACAATACGATGCACATGGTCATCTAGATGAGTGTATGCAAGCTGTGAACATAAACACATAATAGAGCACATAGCTTAAGTCCACACTTGGACCTCGGATGCCAACTCAGGGTCTTAGTCCGGAATAATCCACACCACACAATACGCCCTATACGAGAACCAAGTCTCGGCCTCAGCCTGTCTACTGACGATACGAAAGGTACACTAGCTCAAGATCCCGAGGAGCTCTCCGGTCGGCGTTTGTAATGAGCGTAAGCATGCACCGCGCTCACTGCGAACTATGGAAGTGCGGGTCTAGTGGCAAGTCGCCCATGTCCATCCACCACGCCTAACTAAATCTACGGATCGGTGTCAGCGACATAGGGTGTGAGACACGACACGTGAACTATGTCGGCTGAACCACCACTTTGAGGCTAAGGAACCGGTCGTGATAGGCTTGCACGAAGCGGTCCTGCCCTAACAGTGGCAATCAAGGGCTACGCCGAACACGCCGAGGACGTGCCGATCGTCGGGACGAGGCAATGCCAAGTCATCATCCCGACCGTTGGGGCATTTAACGATCCGCCACCCTCACCCAAGATTGCGGGGCCTACGGTCGGGTTAGCTAAACCCTAACGAGGTCGAGTGGACGAGAATCGTCTCGGCGTCCCCCGCCATGGATGCAAGATACTTTATGCATCGGGCCGGATGATGCTACCTACCTACACTTTAACCTATCATATCAATAACATACAATCCAATACAATCCAAAACGTGCTCCATGAGATACAACGAACCTAGCATGGTACTACGAAGCAAGAAGCAGAGATATGAGCATGCTAGAAGCGGAACAACCTAGCATGGGCTAACATGAGAGAACAACATACGAAGTCATGCTAGTCGAGAATTGAACAGAGCACCTAAACTATACATGCCGATAATCACAAACAAACATACAAACAACAATCACATAGAACATCGCAGGTCCACACAACTCCGGTAAGAAATCCTTACCTTGGCCGGGGCAACTACACACAAAATCCTACGCTGCGATCGATCCCGAGCTAGCTAACGAGAACCTAACAAACACAATAGAAATCACAATCATAGCCCTAAAAAATATAATAAAACAAGCGTGCTCGGCTCAAAGGGCACTCACACGGCACGATCGCCACGCACGCGGACGGGCAGCAAAGACAGCAGCGGAAGCGCTTCTTTGGCGAAGAAGGGCGCAGAAGGGGCTGATGGGCGCGAGGACCGCACACCGGGCGCCGACGGCGCGAGGAGCGAGGGGCGCGCGCGCGTAGCCGACGGCGTGGCTGGGCGCTTGGCGGCGCGAGCGCGAGCAAGCGGACGACGCAGCGCTGCGCTGGCGAAGCGGCGCGGCGCGACGCGCGCGCGCGCGCGCGAGCGAGCGGCGCGAGGCGCGGCGCGGCGAGCGGCGCAAGCAAATGAGCGCGCGCGACGGGCCGCGACGGGCCGGGCGGTCCGGGCGGCTCGGTGCTCTTCTTCTGCGATCTGGGCGACTGGGCTTCTTTGCTAGGCGATCCGGGCGGCTCGGGCTTCTTCTTTGGCAGATCTGGGCATCTTTTGGCGACCTGCTACAAACACACACACACACAAGCTCTTCTCCTTACCTTCGGCCAACAAGAACACCCAATCGAGAAGATGAAGAGGATGAAGACTTACCGGAATGATGATGAACGATCCAAGGGAGCTGCAAGGATAAAGAATCGGCAAGGAGAGCTTGGGAGAAAGCTTGGGCGGCCACAACTCTTTTGGAGAAGAAAACACAACAAACCTAATTTCTATTTCATTTAACCAAATGCACCAAACACCAAAGATCCAAGGTTAACTAAGATGTGATGCGAGAAAGAGCAACAAGAGCACCTAATGGCTCAATTGGCACACATCTCTACAAGCTTCCCAGAGACCGGGTTCAAACCCATTGCAAAGACAAATTCCTTTATTTTTACTTTTGCATCTACCCATGCTCAAACCAAACCACAAAGCCTCAAAACCTTCATAAATCCATCCAATAATTTTAGCAATCGAAAAAGATATAAACGCCCCGACGGCCCGACCAAATTACTAAAATACCCCTAGGGCATACTGGAAGGCGGGGACGAAAACACGGGCCGTTACAATATTCCCTCCTTTTTATGACTTTCGTCCTCGAAAGTCCTTAAGATCAAAGCAAAGCGGAGATACTCGCAATCTCATCCCGTCTTCCCGCTCACAAGCGGCCTCTCTGAACTCTAACTCCTCCACCGAACTTTTACCAAACGGGTCTCACGATTATGCAACGTCTTCGTCTCGAGGACCGAATACTCTGAGCTTCCTCTCGAAGCTCAAATCCTCAATCACCGCAAAGGCTCAAAGTCCACAATGAGCAATGGGTCCGACACATCCGCCTCCCACCGATACATGAGAACATCGCACACTAGTGACATTGACCGAAAAAGCTACCCAATATGCAACTCGCCAATCCTCTCGAGAATCTCAAATGGTCCAACAACAGGAGACTCCACTTCTCCCGCTTACCAAAACTCAACACAACTCACAACGGCACAATCTTAAAAGCACGACTTGTCCAACCTCAAACTCTAAAACTCGACAGCGGACATCGTGAAACTTTCATGCTCGCTCTGAGCTAACCACAAACGAGCTCAACCTCTTGCACAACACCTCCTGGTCAGCTGCAGCAACACGGGACCCAAAACAACACCGCGGCCACCAACCTTTTCTCACAGCACTAGAGACCTGCAACACTTACCATACAATGCCTCAATGGAACCACAAGAACTGACCGCTGAGAACTGCTACTCAAGGCAACCTCCTAAAACCACACTGGTCTCCCGCTGCCTAATCACGGAAACACCAACTCGCAACAAGCTCCGAAGGATCTGGGCTCACTCCTCCCAAAAGACCATCGGACAAAAAGGGTGAAAACACTACAAAACTGCACTCGGCTCATAAGCCTCTAAGAACACTCTCTCGAATCACGGTTCGCCCCACGCACCGCCTAGAACAAACCTTTGTTGCCACACCTAATGGCAACATCTCCAACTGAAATCGACATGCCTCTACTCCATAGAAATGGCATCTCGCACAACAACCGAGGTGCGAGCTCTAGCCATCAAGTCAATACTCCAAAAATCCGAACTCACACAACAACCTCAACTAGCCGTGGCGGCTCCCACACGAAACTTACAATCCAACAACTTGAGTGCTACGAACTAGGAAGCTCAAACAACTACAAGCGCATAGCTATGCCAATCCACTCATCTCTAGCTCGACTCAAATCACTAGTGGGCAAGACAACTTGCAAACAACCGGCCCCAGAGGGCTCCATCCACTAAACTTACCTCCGTGCAAACAACGGAACAAAGCTCGCCTCAAATATGAAACACATCTCACAAGTCCAAACGATAACACATACAAAGCTTAACCCTCAAGCTTAGGCTTAATGCACCTTCCCACCGAAACTTCATAACGGAACTCCACTACCGGTCAACACCAACTACCAAGAACAAGAATACCAACAATGGTGGCAGAGTGCAAGCTACACTAGCCGCCAAGGATCCTCGATAAGTCCGCACCTAATCCAGCCACAATGGTGCAACCTCAACCCACAATCGATACAAAGGAGATCTTCCACTACAAAGGTGCAACATCTTCCATGCCAACACACAAAATCTCTTAACCAACTAGGCCAAACACTCATAAGAGGCAGGACAACCTTTACTGCAGCCTCTAGAACACCCTCCAAGAATCCGCTTAAGCTGGATGACGACTACTTCCAAGCGGCCAACAAACTTTTCCTTCAAGCTAGCGCTTCCACCATTAACTCCAAGACCAAGGGAGTAACTCGACAACTCCCGAAGAAGGAAACGGCTCCTACAAGCGGACAACCAACGGACGATGAGAGAACTCCACATACGCTCACCTGTCTTGCTCCACAGAGCAACAACATCTAATCTCACGGGGCACAACAAGGGTCCATCTCGATGAACCTCCAAATGCCAAGCGGGGCAACTCAACATCTTGGAAACAGAAAAAACAACCAACATGGCACAAACCACTCGCCCCCACGAGCAAAACTAAACTCTAGCAACTTCAATCCACACTTGGTCAACACCAAGCATCAACTTGCCACCACACCAAAACCACTCCGGACTTTACTCCAAATAAACACTAGCTTGCTAGTCTACCAAGACTCGCTAGCAACTCCACCGAGGCTACAAACTACACGCCTCGGCTAGCCAGCTCAAACTCACTAGCTGGGCTCGACCGAGCTGCGAGAGGCTCTCCACAACCTAGGGTTCTTGGCACCCTCGACACACACACCGCCGGCATACGATCTAACGGACAACCGCTGAACAAACAACTCCAATTTCTAGCATCCCAACCATGTGGCCAACTCCAACTCCTTGGGAACCTAGAGGACCCGAACGCTCTGCACGCGTCATCCTCCTACTCAAAGCATCAGCCACAACATAACTTCTACCCAAGGAAGGATTCGAACAACTCTCTTAGCCATGCCGATCGGAAAACCACGCGGCTTAGCTACCATCGCTCTTGTTGGTTTCCAACCGAACTCCAACCAACGATCAACAAGAAGATCCGCCAACCAAGCTTAGGCCCAACTTAACAAATCTTGCCTAAGCAACAACTTGATACCACGAGCACGGTATCCTTACCACCTCAACGAAGCCTTACAACAACCACCGGAGTCCCACTTCTCAAGGAACCGAGCACGAGATCTCCAAAGCAAACCCTACATGGATCTCGAAACTCTCGCCACGGAACGAACCACACAAAACACACTTGTGTGCACAACTCCCAACCTTCCTTTAGAGATCCAAGACTAACAAGCGCTTTTTCACAAAGCAACGATAACTCTCGGCAATGATACAAACAATCCAAGGAACACCAAAAGTTCCATCTTCACACGATACTCAAGCGGTGGCAACCTTGCTCGCTAAAACATAACGACGCCAAACCGAACTTACTTTATACCAAGACTCTACCAAGTGCGCTTACACATAAGGCGTCCTACTCATCTCATAGGCATCCAACTCATCTCATAAGCATCCAACTCATCTCGAGAGCATCCAACTCATCTCACGGGCATCCAACTCATGGTTCCTCTTTGGACCGAACTCGCATCTACAATGCTCACTCAACTCAGGTTTAGGCACCCGAAGGTAGTGGACCGCACTACCAACCACAAAGATCTCTTGGCCTTAGCACTAGCGTGAGACTCACACGCACTAACACTTGCCACCGCCAACCCGCCGACTTACTCGACCCCCAAAACACCGGGAAGAGGCTCCAGCTCCTCTCGAACATCCTTTCACTTGTGGTCCTTCAACTACCACCGAACTAGCCCTCTTGCACGACCTAAACAAGTGCATTTTCCATAAATGGATCCAATGGCTAAAGAAGTGTCTTTGAACTCCGGACGGCATAGAACCATCCGCTATGCCAAGCCAAACTCAAGCCTCGAACCGGACTTAGTGCCAAAGTGGCACACCAACCAATGCACCTCAAGTGCTACTACTACCAAATCAACATCCGAGGAAGCGGGTCGTTAAACAACAACGAAGCTCGCAAGGGGGCAAAGATGACCCTTCATCCGCCTCAAGCCAGCCACTAACACGGCAACTTGCCAAACAATCGGGCGATGGTGGAGACTCGCTAGACCACCTCTCACAAGGGATTTCCACCACCATCGATGAACCAAACAACACAGAACGGCACACCTCGGCCTTTGAGCAATGGGGCATCCCACACACGGATGCTAAACTCAAACTGGCCAACTACTTTACTACTATCGGTAGGACTTACTAAAACATCGAGCTCTGAGGCATCCATTTGCCAACACGGGCGTCTCCAACAACGCCAACAAACTCATCCGAATAAACTGCCGATCATCCCCTCCCGAGAACCTCAGGGGCTACAAGAGCTACTTTGGGAAAAATGTTGAAACAGACTCTGTCGGTGGGCTAACTGTGCCGGGACTCCTCACTACGCGCTACAAATCGCGCGCTGGGTCTCCGCTCTCGATAGCTAAAGACACGCCATCAGATCTCTCATGGTGGAGCACACTCTGCTCAAGGAGTCTCACTGAGGCGCCGCTAGCCTCTTCCCCCTCCTCTAGGCAACTCAAGCTGCTGGGGCCAAATCGGCATGCGGGCCTAACAACCCCGGACGCGGCCTCAACATCAACACGATCTGTCCAACTCCTCGGTCGGACATGCCAAGCGCCTGCTCCTGCAGGTGCGATCAACATCTTGGCGATCGCACGAAGCACCACCACCCTCTCACTAGGGGAAAAGCGACAAGAATCGGGCCACAAATGGCCAACGGAGTCTAAGCTCGCGCCTCCCTCGGAGCGATGTCCCGGGGCATCCGGATCTATCTGGATACCTCAACAAGTCGCTAAACAAACCGCTCGCAGATCTGCGGGAAAGTTGGCATGATGGCTCACTAAGCCCAAACCAACAACGAGTCGAGAACACGCTTTCGTCTCCGCTCCACAACACTACACAAGGCATACACTAGATGAAAGGTATTGTAAATTCTTAACCCTTTTCTAAAACAGAAAACTTAGGCGCACTGATGACCGCTTGAGTGCTTGGTGATCATGGGAAAGACGACCTACAACAAAAGGTCGGTCTACAAAGTCTATGACTCGAGCTCGATACCAATCAGAAAGACCCGACCCAAAAGGGGCTCTAAATAGGCCTTTACCCCAATGCATACATTCAAAGGAAAGGATAATATGCAAATAAGTTTTTAGATTCCCAATTAAAACAAAACAATCAAGGTTCAATCAGAATCAATATAGTTTCTTTGAAACTGTTTCAAGGCAAATACATTTCCAAAACGTACACTCACGATCAGAGATTTATTAAAACATTTGAAACATCCTCAAATTCAATAAAGGGAATCCACAAAATCATTCGAAAACATCCTAGGGGCTCGTGCCCGCTACATGCATTCGTGGGGAAAATGAAAGACAAGAGTCATAGAAATAAAAAGTCGAGACGACAAAGACGTTCCCATGATCATAGCTCCTCCTTGACCATCTGCCTCGCGCCATGGTTACCTGAAAGATAAGTAAGGGTGAGTAACGAATTACTCAAGAAGAATCCCCGACGGGTACAATACGATGCACATGGTCATCTAGATGAGTGTATGCAAGCTGTGAACATAAACACATAATAGAGCACATAGCTTAAGTCCACACTTGGACCTCGGATGCCAACTCGTGGTCTTAGTCCGGAATAATCCACACCACACAATACGCCCTATACGAGAACCAAGTCTCGGCCTCGGCTGTCTCATCGACGATACGAAAGGTACACTAGCTCAAGATCTCGAGGAGCTCTTGGTCGGCGTATTTGTAATGAGCGTAAGCATGCACCGCGTGCTCTGCGAGACTATGGGGGTGCCGGGTCTAGTGGCAAGTCGCCCATGTCCGATCCACCACGCCTAACTAAATCTCTCCGGATCGGTGTCAGCGACATAGGGGTGTGAGACACGACACGTGAACTATGTCGGCTGAACCACCGCACCGAGGAGGCTAAGGAACCGGCCGTCGTGATAGGCTTGCACCAGAAGCGGTCCTTGCCTAACAGTGGCAATCAAGGGCTACGGCCGAACACGCCGAGGACGCGTGCCGATCGTCGGGACGAGGCAATGCCAAGTCATCATCCCGACCGTTGGGGCATTTAACGATCCGCCACCCTCACCCAAGATTGCAGGGGCCTACCGGTCGGGTTAGCTAAACCCTAACGGGGTCGGGACTGAGAAGCGTCTCGACGCCCCCGCCATGGATGCAAGATACTTTATGCATCATCGGCCGGATGATGCTACCTACCTACACTTTAACCTATCATATCAATAACATACAATCCAATACAATCCAAAACGTGCTCAACAGATACAACGAACCTAGCATGGTACTACGAAGCAAGGGGATGAGATATGAGCATGCTAGAACGGAACAACCTAGCATGGGCTAACATGAGAGAACAACATACGAAGTCATGCTAGTCGGGAATTTGAACAGAGCACCTAAACTATACATGCTGATAATCACAAACAAACATACAAACAACAATCACATAGAACATCGCAGGTCCACACAACTCCCAGAAGAAATCCTTACCTTGGCCGGGGCAACTACACACAAAATCCTACGCTGCGATCGATCCCGAGCTAGCTAACGAGAACCTAACAAACACAATAGAAATCACAATCATAGCCCTAAAAAATATAATAAAACAAGCGAGCTCGGCTCAAGGGCACTCACACGGCACGACCGACACGCGGACGGGCAGCAAAGACGGCTGGGCTGCTCTTTGGGCGTGAAAGGGCGCAGAGGGGGCGATGGGCGGCAGAGGACCGCTGGCGGGCGCCGCAGCGAGCGGCAGCGAGGAGGCGGCAGGCTATGCGCGCGCGCGACGGCGGCTGGCCGGGCGCAGCGCACGGGCGCGCAAGCGGCGCGAGACGAGCGCGCTGGCGCGCGAGGCGGCGAGCGCGACGCGGCGCGACGGCGCAGCGGAGGAGCGGCGCGCGCGCGCGACGCGGCGCGGCGCGGGCAGCTCAAGAAAGCGCGCGACGGCCGCGACGAAATTTGGCGGTCCGGGCGGCTCGGTGCCTCGCTCGCTGCGCGATCTGGGGCACTGGGCTTCTTGCTAGGCGATCCGGGCGGCTTTGGGCTTCTTCTTTGCTGGGCAGATCTGGGCATGCTGGGCAGCCTGCTACAAACACACACACACACAAGCTCTTCTCCTTACCTTCGCCCAACAAGAACACCCAATCGAGAAGATGAAGAGGATGAAGACTTACCCGGAATGATGATGAACGATCCAAGGGAGCCTGCAAGGATGAAGAATCGGCAAGGAGAGCTTGGGAGAAAGCTTGGGCGGCCACAACTCTTTTGGAGAAGAAAACACAACAAACCTAATTTCTATTTCATTTAACCAAATGCACCAAACACCAAAGATCCAAGGTTAACTAAGATGTGATGCAGAAAGAGCAACAAGAGCACCTAATGGCTCAATTGGCACACATCTCTACAAGCTTCCCCAGAGACCAGGTTCAAACCCCATCGCAAACACAAATTCCTTTATTTTTACTTTTGCATCTACCCATGCTCAAACCAAACCACAAAGCCTCAAAAACCTTCATAAATCCATCCAATAATTTTAGCAACCGAAAGAGATATAAACGGCTCCCGACGGCCCGACCAAATTACTAAAATACCCCTAGGGCATACCGGAAGGCGGGATTTAAAACACGGGCCGTTATAAAGAACGCCCTCGGCTCGAACCGAGCAAGCTCTTGAAACATCAAGAGAACCAAATCTTGGTCAACACCAAGCACCAACTAGCCTCCAAAACCAAACAAGCACTAGCTTGCTAGATCGCCAAAATCGCAAGCAACTCACCCAAGGAACATCGCTCGGGTCTAATCGACCTGGAGAGGCTCTCCACAACTAGAGATCCTCTCGATCACCCTCCGACACACACGGTCGACAACGATCTAACAAACAACCGGCCACGCGGGCACAACCCTCTCCAAAGATCTCAACTACGCTGGCCAACTCCAACTTGGAAACCAAGGGGAACCGGGAAGCGCTACGAGGAGGCGTCATCCTCCTACTCAAAGCAACAACCTCAACATACCTTACGCCCAAGGTAAGGATCCGAACAGCTTTCTTAGCCAAAACGATCGGAATCGCGCGGCTTGCCACCATCGCTCTTGTTCGGCCCCAATCAAGTCTAACCGAGGCAAGGACCAACTAGCAAAACTTGCTTAACCAACGCCCAAGAACGAGCACGGCATCCTTACAGCCAAAGCTAGGGCACTTGCCAAGAACTAAAGCCTTGACACCTCAAAGATCGAGCACTGGCTCCTCAACACGAACCTCTCGTGGTTTTCCAAACACAAACCACTTTAACGAGCTACGCAAAAGTGCACCGGGTGTACGGCTCCAACTTGATCTCTTAAGATCCAAAGCCAACAAGGGCTCTCACACAGGGGCAACTTTTGCCTCCAAACAGAGCCACAACAAACAAGGGAGCAACAAGAGTTCAAACCCACTCGGGGCCAACTCACCACGAAAAGCCACATTGGCCAACTTACTCTTACAAGCGCAAAACCACACCAAGCTAACATTCCTCAAAACAATGTGCTCACCAAACGCGCTCCGATCAGCCATCCAACTCATGGCTCTAACATGGATCAACCACGCATCCACGATGCCAACACTAACCATGCTAGGGCAACTCAAAGGGTAGCCGAATCATGCTACCATCAAGGTGGCTCACAGCTCACAACACAGCGCGAGAACTCGAACGCGCTAGCTCTTAATGACCTATAACATCCTTTACACCCAACTCTCAGAGATCCCGAACGGCTCCTACTTTCCTCGAAAACCTCAAACTTGTAGTCCTCTCGACTACCACCGAGCTAGATCTCTTAAGCAACCCAAGCAGTGCAACCTCGGAAAAGGGTACAAGACAAGCGGGGATGCTATACTGGGCACCATGGAACCACCTACACCAAAAGTGCCAAGCGGCCCGAAACTAGGCCTCCTCTCAAAGCTTGGTGCCAACAGCACTACATGTAACGACCTGTGTTTTCATCCCGGTCTTCCGGTATGCCCTAGGGTATTTTAGTAATTTGGTCGGGCCGTCGGGACTGTTTATATCTTTTTCCAGTTGCTAAAATTATTGGATGGATTTATGTAGGTTTTGGAAGGATTTGTGGTTTGGTTTGAGCAAGGTTTGGTGCAAAAGTAAAAATAAAGGAAATTGTCTTTGTACTGGGGTTTGAACCGGGTCTCTGGGAAGCTTGTGGGGATGTGTACCAATTGAGCCATTAGGTGCTCTTGTTGCTCTCCCCTGCATCATTTTATGGTTAGCCTTGCATTTTGGGAGTTTTGGAGCATTTGGTTAAATGAAATAGAAATTAGGTTTGTCTCATCTTGTTCTCCAAAGTGTGTGGCCGCCAAGCTTTTCTCTCCATTGCCTTGCCGAGTTCTTCATCCTTGCAGCTCCCTTGGTTCAATCATCATTCCGGTAAGTCTTCATCCTCTTCATCTTCTCGATTGGGTGTTCTTGTTGGCCGAAGGTAAGGAGAAGAGCTTGTGTGTGTGTGTGTTTGTTGCAGTCGCCCAAGATGCCCAGATCTCGCCCAAAGAGCAAGCCCCCGGCCGCCCAGATCGCCTAGCAAAGAAGCCAGCGCGCCCAGATCGCGCAGAAGCAAGCACCGAGCCGCCTGCAGACCGCCAGCCCCGTCAATCTCGTCGCGCGCACACGGCTTGAGCAGCCCGCGCGCGCCCACTCGCGCGCTCGCCGCGCGCGCGCTGCGTCCCGTCCGCTTGCTCGCGCGTGCGCGCTGCGCCCAGCCAGCCGTTCGCGCAGCGCGCGTGCGCGGCGCTCCTGCTGCCTCCTCCCGCCCGTCGGCGCCAGGTGTGCGTCCTCGCGCCATCAGCAGCCCTTCGCGCCGCCGTCGGCGCCCGAAGCGGCCGCGCCCGCCGCCGCCTCGCGTGTCGGTCACGAGCCGCGTGAGTTGCTCCCAGCCGAGCCGTGTTTATTTTATTATATTTAGGCTTATGGATTATGATTATCATTGTTTTGTTAGGTTCTCGGTAGCTAGCTCGGGTTCGTTCGCAGCTTAGGTTTTGTGTGTAGTTGCCGGCTGTAAGGATTTCTTACGGAGTTGTGTGGACCTGCGATGTTCTATGTGATTGTTGTTTGTATGTTTGTTTGTGATTATCAAGCATGTATAGTTTAGGTGCTCTGCTCAATTCTCGACTATCATGACTTCGTATGTTGTTCTCTCATGTTAGTCCATGCTAGGTTGTTCCGCTCGCATGCTCATATCTGTTCTTGCTTCGTAGTACCATGCTAGGTTCCTTGTATCTGTTGAGCACGTATTGGATCGCATTGATTGAATTGTTATTATTGCTATGGTTTAGAGTTCGGTAGGTAGCATCATCCGGCCGGATGCATAACGTAACTTGCATCCCCGACAGGACGTGCGAGATGGTAACTCGCCTCGATCCCGTTAGGGTTTAGCTAACCCTAACGGTGGCCCCGCAATCTTGGGTGAGGGTGGCGATCGTTAAATGCCCCAACGGTCGGGATGATGACTTGGCATTGCCTCATCCCGGCGATCGACACGTCCTCGGCGTGTTCGGCCGTAGCCCTTGATTGCCACCGATAGGCAAGGCGGCTTCTGGTGTAAGCCTACCACGACCGATTCCTTAGCCTCAGTGCGGTGGTTCAGCCGACATAGTTCACGTGTCAGTGTCTCACCCTATGTCGGTGACACCGATCCGGAGATTTAGTTAGGCGTGGTGATCGGTCATGGGCGGCTTGCCACTAGACCCGGCACCCCATAGTCTGCGAGAGCACGCAAGGCGCGCTTAAGCTCATTACGGCACGACCGAGAGCTCCTCGGGATCTTGAGCTAGTGCACCTTTCGTATCGACGAGAGACAGCCGAGGCCGGACTCGTTTCTCGTATAGGGCGTATTGTGTGGTGGATTTATTTCCGGACTAAGACCCCGAGTTGGCATCCGAGGTCCAAGTGTGGACTTAAGCTATGTGCTCTATTCTCGTGTTTATACTCATAGCTTGCATACATTCTTCTAGATGATCATGTATATCGTATTGTACCCCGGTTGGGGATTCTTCTTGAGTAATTCGTTACTCACCCTTATTCTCGTGGTTTTCCACAGTAACCAAGGCGCGAGACAAGATGGGTGAAGGAGGAGGCGTGTCATGGAATCTGCTTTGTCATCTCTCGACCATTTTATTATATCTTGACTCTTGACTTTTGTTATTTCCCCGAATGCATGTAGGCGGCGGCACGAGCCCTAGGATGTTTTCTTACGTTTTATGGATTCCAGCATATTTGTACTTGTGGAATGTTTAAATGGCTTAAATAAATCTCGATCAGAGTATGCTTTTAGAAATGTATGTTTTGATTGTTGAATGTTTTGTTTTTACTTGGGATCCAAACTTATTTTTCATAATGTCTTTTATTTTGAATACATGCATTGGGGTAAAGGCCCATTTAGAGCCCCTTTTGGGTCGGGTCTTTACAGTTGGTATCAGAGCTCAGAGTCATAGATTTTGTAGACTGACCTTTTGTTGTAGGTCATTTTTCCATGATCATCAAGACTCCGGCTGATCATCAGTACGCCTAAGTTTACTATTTGTTGTTGAAAAAGGGTTAAGAATTTACAATACCTATCATCTAGTGTATGCCTTGTTTGGTGTTGTGGAGCGGAGACGAGCAGGTTCTGACTCGTTGTTGGTTTGGGCTTAGTGATGCCATCATGCCAACTTTTTCGCAGATGCGCAGCAGTTTGTTTAGCGGCTTGTTGAGGTATCGAGATAGATTCGGATGCCCCCGGGACATCGTTCCGGAGGGAGGCAGAGCTTAGACTCCGTTGGCCATTTGTGGCCCGATTCTTGGTCTTTTTCCCTAGTGAGAGGGTGGAGGTGCTTCGTGCGATCGCCAAGATGTTGATCGCACCAGCAGGAGCAGGCGCTTGGCATGTCCGACCGAGGAGTTGGACCGATCGTGTTGATGTTGAGGCCGCGCCCGTGGTTGTTAGGCCCGCATGCCACATTTGGCCCCGGCAGATTGAGTTGCCTAGAGAGGGGGTAGAGGCTAGCGGCACCTCGAGTGAGACTCCTTGAGCGAGTGTGCTCCGGCCATGAGAGATTTGATGGCGTGTCTTTAGCTATCAGAGAGCGGAGACCAGCGCGATTTGTAGCGCGTAGTGAAGAGTCCCGGCACAGATAGCCCAAGCCCGGTGTGCGAGTTTGTTTCAAACATTTTTCCCCAAAGAGCTCTTGTAGCCCCGGAGGTTCCCGGGAGGGCATGATCAGCAGAGTTTATTCAGATGAGTTTGTTGGCGTTGATGGAGACGCCCTGTGTTGGCAAATGGATGCCTGTAGAGCTCGATGTTTTAGTAAGTCCTACCGCTAGTAGTAAAGTAGTTGGCCAGTTTGAGTTTAGCATCCGTGTGTGGGATGCCCCGCTGCTCGTGAGGCCGAGGTGTGCCGCCTGTCTTTGTTTGGTTCATCGGATGGTGGTGGAAGTCCCTTGTGAGAGGTGGACTAGCAGAGTCTCCACCGATCGCTTGGATTGTTTGGCAAGTTGCCGTGTTAGTGGCTTGAGGCGGATGAAGGGTCATCTGTGTGCCTCTTGCGAGCTCTTTGTTGTTTAACAACCCAGCTTCCTCGGATGTGGATTTGGTAGTAGTAGCACTTGAGGTGCATTGGTTGGTGTGCCACTTTGGCACTAAGTCCTGGTTCGAGCTTGAGTTTGGCTTGGGCATAGCAGATGGTTCTATGCCGTTCGGAGTTCAGCGTACTCCTTTAGCCTTGGATCTGTTTATGGCGCTTGCACTGTTTAGGTCGTGCGGAGGGCTAGTTCGGTGGTAGTCGATGGACTACAAGCGAAAGGATGCTCGAGAGGAGCCGGAGCCTCTTCGATGTTTCGGAGGTTGAGTAAGTCGCCAAGTTGTCGGTTGGTAAATGTTGGTGCGCGTGAGTCTCGCGCTAGTGTTAAGGCCAAGAGATTTTCTTTGTGGTTGGTAGTGCGGTCAACTACCTTCGAGTGCCTAAATCGAGGAGAGTTGAGCATTGTAGATGCGAGTTTGGTCCAAATTTGAGGGACCATGAGTTGGATGCTTATGAGATGATTTGGATGCCTATGAGGCGAGTTGGATGCTTTTGAGGCGAGATGAGCCGATGCCTTGCGAGAGGTTTTGGATGCCTTAGGGGTAAGCACCCTTGGTAGAGGCTTGGTACAAAGTAAGTTTGGTTTGGCATGATTATGCTTTGGTAGAGCAAGGTTGCCTCGGCTTCGAGTATCGTGTGGAGATGGAACTTTTGGTGTTCCTTGGATTGTTTGTATCATTTGCCAGAGTTATCGTTGCTTTGTGGAAAAGCGCTTGTTAGTCTTGGATCTCTAAAGGAAGGTTGGGAGTTGTGCACACAAGTGTGTTTTGTGTGGTTCGTCCCGTGGCGAGAGTTTGAGATCCATGTAGGGTTTGCTTTGGAGATCTCGTGCTCGGTTCCTTGAGAAGTTGGACTCCTGTGGTTGTTGTAAGGCTTTGGTTGAGGTGGTAAGGATACCGTGCTCGTGGTATCAAGTTGTTGCTTAGGCAAGATTTGTTAAGTTGGGCCTAAGCTTGGTTGGCGGATCTTCTTGTTGATCGTTGGTTGGAGTTCGATTGGAAACCGAACAAGAGCGATGGTAGCTAAGCCGCGTGGTTTCGATCGTCATGGCTAAGAGAGTTGTTCGGATCCTTCCTTGGGTAGAAGTTATGTTGTGGCCGATGCTTTGAGTAGGAGGATGACGATTCGTAGCGCCGGTCCTCTAGGTTCCCAAGGAGTTGGAGTTGGCCAAACATGGTTGGGATCTTGGAAATTGGAGTTGTTTGTTCAGCGGTTTTCCTGTTAGATCGTATGCCTGAAGCGGTGTGTGTGTCGAGGGTTGCCGAAGAACCCTAGGTTGTGGAGAGCCTCTCCAGAGCTCACCAGCCCCACTAGTGAGTTTCAGCTTGGCTACTAGCTGGAGGCGTGTAGTTTGTAGCCTCGGTGGAGTTGCTAGCGATCTTGGTAGACTAGCAAGCTAGTGTTTGTTTGGAGTAAAGTCCGGAGTGGTTTTGTGTGTGGTGGCAAGTTGATGCTTGGTGTTGACCAAGGTGTGGATTGGAGTTGCTAGAGTTTAGTTTTGCTCGTGGGGGGCGAGTGGTTTGTGCCATGTTGGTTGTTTTTCTGTTTCGAGGATGTTGAGTTGCCCCGTTTGGCATTTGGAGGTTCACCGAGATGGACCCTTGTTGTGCCCCCGTGAGATTAGATGTTGTTGCTCGTGGAGCAAGACAAGGAGCGTATGTGGAGTTCTCTCGTCCGCTGGTTGTCCGCTTGTATGAGCCGTTTCCTTCGGGAGTTGTCGAGTTACTCCCTTGGTCTTGGAGTTAATGGTGGAAGCGCTAGCTTGAAGGAAAAGTTTGTTGGTCGCTTGGAAGTAGTCGTTTGTCCAGCTTAAGCGGATTCTTGGATGGTGTTCTAGAGGCCGCATAAAGGTTGTTCCGCCTCTTGTGAGTGTTTGGCCAAGATTTGGTTCGTTTGTTGTTTCGAGAGCTAGTTCGGTTCTAGCCGAGGGCGTTGCCCTAAGGTCTTGTTCCTAGTCGAGTAAGTTTTGGGAGTTGACCCCTCCCTCGGCGATTGAGCAAGTCTTTGTTTGTTTCGGTTTGGTGGTCCGATTGGTCGAGTTTTCTCTTGGGTGTTGCTTCCAAGAGAGTTGGTTGTTGTTGCCTTGGGTTTGAGCAAGTCGGTGAGCGTGTGTGGAGTTCGCCGCCTTCCGGAGTTTGCTCTTTGGGAAGTCGTTTCCCGTTTGGCGGAGTCACTTAGCTCCCGAGTTGTGTAGTCGATCGAGTAGCGCAGCTGGTCACCCAATGAGAGGGTCCTCGCTTTGTGTTGTTAGCAAGCAAGAGTTGTTTGTTCCCGCAAGGGCGGAGGCCACCAAGAAGAGTTGAGTTGTTCGGCAAGTTGTTGGTTCTTTGGGGATTGAAGATTTCCTTTTCCTCTAGCCTCTGTGGTGGTTGAGTTGCTCCTTGGATGCCACCTCGAGTGATAGCTTGCGCGAGGTAGTCTTATGGATTCGTGTGGCTCGGGATCCGTAAGCTTTGAGGTTGTCGTTATCCGTTTTCCTTGTGAGGTTTTGGGAGTGGAGCTTACGGTTGGAAGATGAGTTAGGCTTAGGCTTAAAGGGGAAGTCCTTTGAGTAGCGGTTGGATTTTAAGAGTTGAGTAGTAGCTTGAGGCAGCGTTGCTCGTTATAAGTTTGGGTTGAGTTCACGAGCAAGCCCTTCTCGGGCTTTGTTCCTAGTTGTTGTGAGTTCCCGGTTGGCGTTTAGCAGAGAGCGTTTGAGTGAGTTGGCACAGAGGTGCCGTGGCATTGGTTGGTAAGTTGTTGAGTTTATTTTCCTCAAGGTGTTGTGTCGCAGAGATAGCTACGTGATGGTTTAGTCCTTGCTTCCCAAGTTTTCCTTGAGAGGAATGTTGGATGTTCCTTGCTGGCGATGTTCTCCTTGGTCGGTTCTTTGGTAGGTGTTCGTTGGAAAGTTGCGTTCGGGCCGATGAGGAGTTCCAGTTTGTTGGCTTGGCCGAGTGGAGTCTGTGCTTGGCCTTGTTTTTTTTTTTTTTTTTTAAGGTGGCCGTAGCTGAAGTTTCAGCTGGTGTGAGTGTTGTTAGCCGTGCGGTGTACCGAGGATGGTGCCCCTTGCCTTTGGTTGGCGATTTCTCCTTAAGATGGTTGCTTAAGTGTTGTGGACGTGTTCTAGTTGGAGAAGTTTGTCTTTTTGGATCGATGCGCGATTGGTGGTTCGTTTGTATCTCGTTAAGGCTGTAGTCAAGGTTTGAGGTTTGTTGGTCTCTTGTGAAGTAAGAGTAGGCCGTTTAGTTTTGGAATCTGGAAGGTTCAGTTGTTTGGCCAGTTTGTTGTAGGGTTGAGTTTGTTTGTTGACAGCTGTGCACAATGTTTTTATGTATCGATGTTGGGGCAGCATGTGCCGGACCCATTGCTCATTGTGGACTTTGAGCCCTTGCAGCTGATTGAGGGTTTTGGGCTTCGAGGAGAAGCCTATGAGTATTCTGGTCTTGAGTCGAAGACGTTGCGTAGAAGTGAGATCCGTTGGTAAAAGTTTAGTGAAGGAGTCTGAGTTCGGAGGAGGCCGCTCGGGAGCGGGAAGGACGGGATGAGAATGTAGTATCCTGTGTTGTTTCAGTCTTAAGGACTTTCGAGGACGAAAGTCATAAAAAGGAGGGAATATTGTAACGACCCAGGTTTTCATCCCGGTCTTCCAAGTATGCCCTAGGGGTATTTTAGTAATTTGGTCGGGCCGTCGGGACTGCGTTTATGTCTTTTTCAGTTGCTAAAATTATTGGATGGATTTATGTAGGTTTTGGAAGGATTTGTGGTTTGGTTTGAGCAAGGTTTGGTGCAAAAGTAAAAATAAAGGAAATTGTGCTGCAACTGGGTTTGAACCGGGTCTCTGGGAAGCTTGTGGGGATGTGTACCAATTGAGCCATTAGGTGCTCTTGTTGCTCTCCCTGCATCATTTTATGGTTAGCCTTGCATTTTGGGAGTTTTGGAGCATTTGGTTAAATGAAATAGAAATTAGGTTTGTCTCATCTTGTTCTCCAAAGTGTGTGGCCGCCCAAGCTTTTCTCTCCATTGCCTTGCCGAGTTCTTCATCCTTGCAGCTCCCTTGGTTCAATCATCATTCCGGGTAAGTCTTCATCCTCTTCATCTTCTCGATTGGGTGTTCTTGTTGGCCGAAGGTAAGGAGAAGAGCTTGTGTGTGTGTGTGTTTGTTGCAGGTGCGCCAAAGATGCCCAGATCTGCCAAAGAAGAAGCTCCCGGCCGCCCAGATCGCCTAGCAAGCAAGCCCCAGTGGCCAGATCGCGCAAAGCAGAGAGCAGACCGCCGAGCCGCCTGCGACCGTCCCCTCGCGCACGTCTGTCATACGCACTGGCAGCTGGCCAGCGCGCCCGCGCTCCTCGCGCCTCGCGCCCGGCGCGCTCGTCTCCGTCCGCTTGTTCGCGCCGCGTGCGCTGCGCCCAGCCCGGCCGTCGCGCAGCGCTGCGCGGCCTCGCGCCTCTGCCGCGCCGTCAGCGCCCGGTGTGCGGTCTCGCGCCCATCGCCCCCTTCTCGCGCCGTCGAGCCGAAGCGCCCCGCCGTCTTTGCCGCGCCGTCTGCGTGTCACCGAGCCGCGTGAGTTGCTCCGAGCCGAGCCTTGTTTATTTTATTATATTTAGGCTTATGGATTATGATTATCATTGTTTTGTTAGGTTCTCGGTAGCTAGCTCGGGTTCGTTCGCGACTTAGGTTTTGTGTGTAGTTGCCCCGCTGTAAGGATTTCTTACCAGGAGTTGTGTGGACCTGCGATGTTCTATGTGATTGTTGTTTGTATGTTTGTTTGTGATTATCGCATGTATAGTTTAGGTGCTCATTTGCTCAATTTCGACTATCATGACTTCGTATGTTGTTCTCTCATGTTAGTCCATGCTAGGTTGTTCCGTTCGCATGCTCATATCTGTTCTTGCTTCGTAGTACCATGCTAGGTTCCTTGTATCTCATTGAGCACGTATTGGATCGCATTGATTGAATTGTTATTATTGCTATGGTTTAGAGTTCGTAGGTAGCATCATCCGGCCGGATGCATAACGTAACTTGCATCCCCGATAGGGACGTGACGAGATGGTACTCGTCTCGATCCCGTTAGGGTTTAGCTAACCCTAACGGTGGCCCCGCAATCTTGGGTGAGGGTGGCAGATCGTTAAATGCCCTAACGGTCGGGATGATGACTTGGCATTGCCTCATCCTCGGCAATCGACACGCCCTCGGCGTGTTCGGCCGTAGCCCTTGATTGCCACCGATAGGGCAAGGCGGCTTCTCGGTGTAAGCCTACCACGACCGATTCCTTAGCCTCAAGTGCGGTGGTTCAGGTGACATAGTTCACTTGTCCAGTCTCACACCCCTATGTCGGTGACACCGATCCGAGAGATTTAGTTAGCGTGGTGTGATGGTCATGGGCAGCTTGCCACTAGACCGGCACCCCATAGTTCGCAGAGCACGCAAAGCGCGCCTTAAGCTCATTACTGGCAGCAGACTGCAGAGCTCCTCGGGATCTTGAGCTAGTGCACCTTTCGTGATCGATGTGAGCAGTGAGGCCGGGACTCGTTTCTCGTATAGGGCGTATTGTGTGGTGGATTTATTTCCGGACTAAGACCACGAGTTGGCATCCGAGGTCCAAGTGTGGACTTAAGCTATGTGCTCTATTCTCGTGTTTATACTCATAGCTTGCATACATTCTTCTAGATGATCATGTATATCGTATTGTACCCGGTTGGGGATTCTTACTGAGTAATTCGTTACTCACCCTTATTCTGTGGTTTTCCACAGGTAACCAAGGCGCGAGACATGATGGCTAAAGGAGGAGCTGTGATCATGGAATCCTGCAGTCATCTCTGACCATTTTATTATATCTTGACTCTTGACTTTTGTTATTTCCCCTGAATGCATGTAGACGGGCACGGAGCCCTAGGATGTTTTCTTACGTTTTATGGATTCCAGCATATTTGTACTTGTGGAATGTTTAAATGGTTTAAATAAATCTCACGATCGAGTATGCTTTTAGAAATGTATGTTTTGATTGTTGAATGTTTCTGTTTTTACTTGGGATCCGAAACTTATTTTTCATAATGTCTTTTATTTTGAATACATGCATTGGGGTAAAGGCCCATTTAGAGCCCCTTTTGGGTCGGGTCTTTACACTACATCCATTACAACACGAATCAGCCTCAAACGAGCTTTATGCCCCTCTGAGAATAGGGAAAGTCACTCTCCAAGTGACGGGGCAATGGCACTCAGCACAGGAGTCCAAACACTCGAGCACCTAATCTCGGCATCTCGACCAACAGACTTGCCACGCCTACTCCTCGCATCCCACTCGATGCTCAACAAAAGCTCAGGCCAACTCCTCGGGTGGCAACAACTAGTTCCACACTGGGAACATCCAAATAAAAGAGTGTTCCACTCTACTAGCCCGCCGAAATCCACAGATGGATAAAACGCTGGCAAGCAAACTCCACACTACACCCTAGCTACGAGGGTACAAAGTGAATCAGGCCGCAAAACAACAAAGAGCTTGCAAGGGGCGAGAGATGTCTCTACATCGCCTCAAGCCACTAAACACGGCAACTTGCCAATCAATCGGGCAGGATGGTGGAGACTCGCTAGTCCCCTCTCTCAAGGGACTACCACCACCAACCTCTTGTACCAAAGCAAAGACGGAACGGCACACCTCGGCCTCTCGAACAGCAGGACATCCCAACACACGGATGTTAAACTCAAACTGGCCAATTGCTTTACTACAAGCAAAGCAGGACTTTCTAATACATCGAGCTCTACAGGCATCCACTTGCCAAATGGGCGGCTCCATCAACGCCAACAAACTCAATCGCATAAACTCGCTGATCAAGCCCTCCGGGAACCTCAGGGGCTACAAGAGCTGTTGGGGGAAAAATGCTGAAACTAACTCTCATCAATTTGGGCTATATCTGTGCCCGAGACTCCTCACTATGCGCTACAAATCGCGCTCGGGTCTTTGCTCTCGATAGCTAAAGACCCGCCATCAACCCTCTCATGGGTGGAGCACACTTTGCTCAAGGAGTCATACCGAGGCGTGCTAGCCTCTACCCCTCCTCTAGGCAACTCAATCGCCGGGGCCAACTCGCCAACGGGCTAAACAACCACGGGACGCGCCTCAACATCAACACGATCGGTCCGGCTCCTCGGTCGGACATGCCAAGCGTCCCGCTCCTCTAAGTGTGATCAACACATCGGCGACCGCACAAGGCACCTCCACCCTCTCACTAGGGGAGACACAACAAACAACCGGGCCACAAATGGCCTATGGGAGTCTAATCTCGCTTTCCCTCTCGAGTGCGATCGACACACCGGGATCGCGCACAAAGCATAAATGCTTTGGCCCACACCTGGGGCTCTCACCGCTCAACAAATCGCCAAGATCGCGGGAAGTTGGCATGATGGCTCTCTAAGCCCAAACCAACAACGAAGTCGAACTCGCTCCTCTCCGCTCCACAAATCTACACATGCATAAAAGCTAGAAGAAAAGTATTGTAAATTCTTACCCCTTAACTTAATTGAACTCGGACAAACCAAGCGGCCGTGGAGTCTTGATGATCATGGGAACAACAACCTACAAAGCAGGTTAGTCTACAGAATCTATGACTCGTGCTCGATACCAATCTAAGAACCCGACCCAAAACATGGTCCTAAACACAGGATCTTACTCAATGCAAGTTAAATATGATAACAAGCGGTTTAGAGCTTATATTTAAAAACCTTTCAAAACATATGAGAAGGGGGAGCCCTTAAAACATAACCAACAATTTTCATTTTAAACAATCCAACAAAGTAAAACAACTCGCCGTGTTTAATAAAATGTACAATACAATTTAAGCAACGTTTTAAACAATGTTCCCTAGGACTCTGTCCATCTACATTTGAATAAACAATGCAATAATAAAAGACAGAGTCTGGCGGTTCCCCATGATCAATCGGCTCCCTCCGCTAGCCCTCCCGGTGTTGTCCCAAGTTACCCGAAAGATAAATAATGGTGAGTATAAACATACTCAGAAGAATCCCAACCAGGGGTACAATACGATACATCAGTCATCTAGCACCTCAACATGCAAACAAACAAACTATCAACACAGATCATAACTCAACGAGCTCATAAAACAAGATTCTGGAAACATCGGAAGTCTCTTACTTCCGAATCATCGGAAGTCTCCTACTTAGGCCTAATGATTGGTTCTCATAACCAATCCGGGACATCTCCGAGGGTCTCCCCGGCCAATTGATCACTCAAAACCGATCCCAAATATGCCCGACACCCTCGAGGGTCTTTCTCCCTCGACCATATGACCACTCAAAAGCCAATCCCAATGGGTGTCTTCAAGGGCCTCTTACCCTCGCTAAAAATCTGGACTATCGGGAGAGTACCCGCATCCGGCTCTAAAGCGAAGGAATCGTGTACTCACGAACATTAGCCCGGGAGCTCTCCGAACCGGCTACTACTTGGCGCGCAGGCGCGCACACACCGCATGCTCATCCGCAACCGGCGTAAAAATGCGGGGCCTAAGGGCAAACTACGCGGGTCGTACGCATGCCTAAAGACTCGGAAGCGGTGTCACCGAACACGATGAGTGCGAGGCCCTCGGCACTCATCTGTGCAGCCTGTACCACCGACTGGAAGCTAAGAACCGCCAAGGCAGCTTGCACCGCTGGCGGTGGTTCCGCTCTAGCAGCTACAAACTAGGCTTATGCCGATGTGGTAGCTACATCCACATCGGCTGCCGGGGAAGCAATGTACGTTATGCTTCGCTCTACTCCCGACCGGTGGGGACAAAGTACGTTATGTCCGCTCTCGGCCTCCGGATGATGACAAACCCTACTACGCTATCTAAGAATACCGAGTAAATCAATGATTCTGGCTAGCAAGCAATGACCGACATCAATCACGTTTACCTAGCATGATACTACCACTTAAACAGAATCACAAGCATCTTTGGAAGAACAAACCTAGCATGGCACTAACATGTAAAATCAACAAACATGCTAGCAAGAGATCAAACAAAGTCGCCTATCACTATCATGCTCATAACAATCGGCAAACATACAAGGCACAATCGAGATATATCGCAGGTCCACACAACCACGGTAAGAAATCCTTACAGGACAAGCGAGAAAATAATCACAAATCAACCAAGCAATCCTCGAGCCTCTAATCGAACCCAAACAACCTAAACATAAAATAAAGCAACCCAAATCAAATACATAAAAAACACCCCAAATAAATCCCTAAACAAAGAGACCAACAAATCGGGGCCCAACGAAGAAAAGACTCGGGAAATACCTTCCGAGAAGCCACAAGGCTCGGGCCAACCAAAGCACACAACATGTAGGTCGGGCGCAGAAGAGCAGTGGTGGTCAAGGCGCGGGCACAGCGCTGGGCAGCATCGGGCGCAGAGGCGCAGGCGCTGGCGCAGCACGACGCGCTACTGGGCGAGGCAGGGAGCACGGGCGCGGCTCGAGCTCGGCCGGGCGACGACACACGGCGCGGCTTGGCAGGCAGAGGGCGGCGCGACGCGCGCGCGCGCGAGGCGCGCGACGCGACGGGCTCGGGAAGGCACGACGACCTACTGTGGGGCGAGCGACTTCGTCGCGGGCGTGGCTCGGGCGACTCGACACGGACCGGGCGACACAGAGACGGCCCGGGCGATGCAGATCCGGGTTCTGGCGCGACCAAGGCGACACGAAGATGGCCCGGGCGATGCAGATCCTGGGCTCGGCGCGACTAGGGCGAGGGCGATCGCGATCGGCGCTGGGTGGCTTTCAAGACGGCGGGCATGGGCGAGCCGGGCGGCTGGAGAGCAAGCGGCGCGGCTCGGTGGACATGGTGCGACTAAATTTGGGCATGGTGCGACTAGGGTCGGGCATGGTGCGGCTAGGGTGCTCGGGCCGGAGGAGAGAGAAAGGAGAGAAAAAGGAATTTTGGGGATTTTGGAAAATAAAAGGGAAAAATAAAAGGAAAAAGGGAATTAAAAGGAAAAATGGGATTTTATCCTCCTTTCCATCCTTAACCAATTTTCTTTCCAAATTTAAATAAGTCTTAAAGTCCTTAAATCCCATTTCCCGCTTCCTCCTTCGAGACCCTACCAAGCAACCTTTTCCAAACAATAACTCTCACTTAAACAAACTCCCAAATCATCTCTAAGGGCACAGGCTCGAATCCCAAAGGAAACACCCAAACAACGATCACTTTGCCCAAAACCCAAATCACAACCGAACTCCCAAACGAATACCCCAAACATCAAGGGACTCGCAGCCACCAACATACAAGCCTCAACAAAGGCGGGAGCTGCCTCAAGCCCGAAAATCCACAAATCCCGCAGGGGAGCAAAAGACCAAAATACCCCTAAGGGTCAAAAGCACTCTAACGGCCCAACCAACCACCGAATCAACCGAAAGCACCTCGAGAGGCTGGAATAGAAAATCGGGTGTTACTAAAGATCCCAACACATGGATGCTAAACTCAAACTCGCCAATCGCTTTACTACTAGCAAAGCAGGACTTTATCAAACATCGAGCTCTCTGAGGCATCCACTTGCCAAATCGGGCGACTCCATCATCGCCAACAATCTCATCCGAATAAACTGCTGATCATGCCCTCCGTGGAACCTCAGGGGCTACAAGAGCTCTTGGGGGGAAAATCTTTGAAACAAACTCTGTCATTTGGGCTATTCGTGCCGGGACTCTCACTACGCGCTACAAATCGCGCTGGTCTTCTCTCTCGATAGCTAGAGAGACTCGCCATCAAATCTCTCATGATCAAGCACACTCGCTCAAGGAGTCATACTCGAGGCGCCGCTAGCCTATACCCCGCCACTAGGCAACTCAACTACTGAGCCAAAACCGCCTCACGGGCCTAAAACCCCGACGCGCCTCAACATCAACACGATCGGCCCAACTCCTCGGTCGGACATGCCAAGCGTCCCGCTCCTGCAGGTGTGATCAACATATCTGGCGATAGCACCTCCACCCTCTCACTAGGGGAAAAGCAAAGAATCGGGCCACAAATGGCCAATGGGAGTCTAAGCTCTGCCTCCCTTGGGGACGACGTCTCAGGGCATCCGAAACTATCTGGATACCTCAACAAGCTGCTAAATCATGCTCGCAATGCGGGAAGTTGGCATGATGGCTCTCTAAGCCCAAACCAACAACGAGTCAGAACCTGCTCGTCTCCGCTCCACAACTCTACACAAGGCATACACTAGATGAAAAGTATTGTAAATTCTTACCCCTTTCTTTAAAAAAGTAAACTTAGGCGTACCTGATGACTGTCAGAGTGCTGATGATCATGGAAAAACGACCTATAACAAAGGTCAGTCTACAGAATCTATGACTCTGAGCTCTGATACCAAACTGTAACAACCCGACCCGGAAGGGGTTCTAACTAGGCCGTTACCTCAATGCATGCATTACAAATCTACAGAAAATTCGCAAGAGGGTGTTCGGATTCTAAGTAAAAACTAAAACATAAAACATCCATTTAAAATCAACATCAATTCCTGGAACCTGTCCCTGTTTCCAAGCACCTGTTCCAAGACAAATACATTTACAAAACTTACTCTGATCAGAGATTTATTTAAATCATACAAACTTTACAACAATGCTAGAATCCGGAAATACATTCAGAAAACACCCTAGGGCTCCGTGCCCAACTACATGCATTCAGAGAACATTTAAATCATAAACATAAAACATAAGACTCAGAGTTGAACAACGGGTTTTCCATGATCATAGCTCCTCCTCCAGCCACCCTGTCTCGCACCATGGTTACCTATGGAAAAACCACAAAAATAAGGGTGAGTAACGAATTACTTAGTAAGAATCCCCAACCGGGGTACAATACGATATAATCAGTCATCTAGTACCAAAGCATGCAAGCAAACAGCTACCAACACAGATCATGGCTCAACGAGCTCATAAAACAAGATCTGGAGTCATCGGAAGTCTCTTTCTTCGGCCTAACTGGGATTGGATACACTGACCAATCCTGGACATCACTGAGGTATCTGTCACTAGAGGGGAATACACTGATCCCTAGAATGTCCTCAAGGGCCTCCTTGCCCTTGCACTAAACTAGACTTACGGGAGAGTACCCGAAGTCTGGCTCTAACGGAAGGAATGGTGTACTCACGACATTAGCCCGGGGGAGCTCTCCGAACCGGCAACTAACGCGTGTGCGCGCACACCGCATGCTCTCTGCAACCGGCGTAAATGCGGGGGCCTAAGGGCAAACTACGCGGGCCAGGTGCATATGCCTATGACTCGGAAGCGGTGTCACTGATCACAGTAGCGCGAGGCCCTCGTCGCTCATCTGTGCAGCCTGATCCACCGACCTGAAGCTAAGAATCGGCCAAGGCAGGCTTACACCGTTGGCAGGGTTCCGCTCTAGCAGGCTACACACTAGGCATACGCCAATGAGGTAGTTAAGTCTCATTGGCTGCCGGGAGGGGGGAGAAAAAGCAAGGTATGTTATGCTTTGCTCAATATCCGACCACTGGGGACAAAGTACGTTATGTTCGCTCTCAACCCCTAAAGCAATGCTTCGCTTTACTCCCGACCGGTGGGGACAAGATACGTTATGTCCGCTCTCAGCCTCTGGATGATGACAAACCCTACAACTCTATCTAAGAGTACAAAGCAAATAAATGATCCCTGGTTAGCAAGCAAAGACCGACAATTAACATGCTTACCTAGCATGATACTACAACTTAATCAGGAATCATAAGCATGCTGGAAGAACAAACCTAGCATGGCACTAACATGTAAAATCAAGCAAACATGCTAGCAGAAATCAATCAAAGCTGATATATTACTATCATGCTCATAACAGTCAGCAAACAAGCAAGGCATAATCATGAAAATATCGCAGGGCCCACACAACTCCGGTAAGAAATCCTTACCTGGTCGGAAGGCAACAACACACAATAAAATTAACTGCGATCGAACCCGAGCAACCTATAACGAGCCAAACAAACACATCAATAATCACACAATAGGCCTAAATAATAATAAAATAAACAGGGCTAGGCTCGGGAGCAACTCACGAGGCGCGACTGACACGCGAACGAGCCGGCTGCACGAGCTAGGCAGTTAAAGGGGCTGGTTGGGCGCGCTGGGGCCGTAGGGGGCTCGCTGGGGTGCGCTGCACTGTCCTGGCGGCGCGCGACAGCGCGAGGGGGCATGTGGCGCTGCGGGCGCTTGCTCGGCTGGCTACGCGCGCGGCATTGAGGGGACGCGCGCATGCGCCGCCGCAAGACAGGGAAGGTCTTGCGCGCGCGAGCGACACGACGCGTCGGGCTACAAAACACGCGCGCGGGCACGACGAGCTACAGGGACGAGACGACCTGGGCGAGGGCTCGGGCGACGCGAGCAGGGGCTGGGCGACACTGCGCGATGGGGCGGTCTGGCGACGCTGGCACTGTGCGGGCGACTTGGGCGCTGATGGACACGAGCTGGGCGACACTGTGCGAGGAAGGGGCTCGGGCTGGGCGAGGGCGTGCGAGGGCTGGGTGACCTGGGCGAGCTGGGGCTGGGCTAGGTTGGGGCTGGGGCTGCTCGGGCTGGGGTGAGGGCTAGGTCGGGGAGAGAGAGAGAGAGAGAAAATGAATTTTGGGGAAAAAAATAAAAGAAAAATGCGAAATAAAAGGAAAATGGGGAAAAAGGAAAAAAATGGGATTTTTATCTCATTTATCCATCCTTATCCACTTAAAACCATAAAATCCCATTTCCCGGCTTCCTCCTTCGAGACCCGACCGAAGCAATCTTTTCCAATCAACAAATCTCACTTAAATCCAACTCCCAAAGCAACACTAAGGGCCCGGGCTCGAATCCCAAAGGAAGCACAAAACCAACCATCACTTTGCCAAAGCCCAAACCACAACCGAGCATCCAACCGACTAGCCCAAACACCTCGGGACTCGCAACCACCAACAAACAAGCCTCGACAAAGGCAGGAGCTACCTCGAAGCCCTGAAAACCACAAATCCTGCCCGGGTAGCCAAAAGACCAAAATACCCCCAAGGGTCAAAACTGCTCAAATGACCCAACCAAACAACCGAATCTTGACCCGAAGGCACCTCGAAAATTGGAATAGGAAACTGGGCTGTTACAACCGTGCCGGTAGACGGGTTGTTGCGTAGGCAAGTTATGCTAGTTGGCCCTTGACCTGGGTAGAGGCATTTCTTGTTGAGCGATGGTTGGAGTTCAGTTGGAACCGATCCAGGGCGATGGTAGCAAAATCGCGGAGTTTCTGGCCGCCATGGCTAAGAGTGTTGTTCGGATCCTTACCCTGGGTAGAAGCTACGATGTGGCTGATGCTTTGAGCAAGAGGAAGTTTGGGTCTTCCGGTGGTTCCCGCTCATGTGGATAGTAGACTCACCGGCAGGGCCAGTCTAGGGGTCGGGATCAGCACCGACCGCAGGTTAGAGCTCAGGATCGTCAGTAGGGGGGGCCAGGCAGCCGACTCATTGCATCAAGTGTGGTAAGGCGCTTTTCGGATTGTGTGGAGCATCGCCCGTGCTTGCTACAGATGTGGCAAGGAAGAGCTTTTGGCCAGCACAGTTGAGATGCTGGAGGGAGATGTGCTCGTGTAGCCAGATGTATGTTAGTGCGTTGACGACAATATGAGTGTCGGAGGGTGATCGGAGGAACCCTAGTTTGTGGAGAGCTTCACCAGAGCTAAGTCAGACCAGGCAGTGTTCCACAGATTGAGTTGTTGGATGCTTGTTGTCGGTTAACAAGCTAGAGTTGTTCTTAGTAACCTCCGCATTGGTTTCCGAAACTCTTAGCAAGGTGGTGTTTGGCGTTGACCAAGGTTTGGTTCCCTTGTTGTACTAGAGCTAGCTTGGTTCGAGCAAGCTGGCGTTGCCCTGAGGACTTGTTCCTAGTCAGGACGTTTTGGGAGTTGACCCCTTCTTCGGGGTTGAGTAAGTACTGCTAGTTCTAAGTTGGTGGTACTAGCGATTGAGGAATCCTCGGATGTTGCTTCCGAGAGAGTTGGTTGTTGTTGCCCTTGGGTTTGAGCAAGACAGCGAGCGTGTGTGAAGTTCGCTGTCCTTCGGAAGTCCGCTTGCTGGGAAATCGTTCCTGTAGAGGAGAAGTCAGCTTAGCTCTTGAATTGTGTAGTTGATCAGAGTAGCGTAGCGGTCAGCCCAGGGAGAGTGTCCTTGCGTTTGTTTGTTAGCAAGCAGAAAGTTCTTTGTTCCCGCATGGGAGGAGGCCTGCCAGTTCGAGGGCTTGAGTTGTTGCTGGAAGGTTGTTGGATCTTTGGAGTTTGTAGAACCCCTTAGTTCTTTGGTAGTTGAGTTGCACCGTTGATGCCGGCCTCGAGTTTTAACTTTTGAGGTAGTCTTGCCGACTCATGTTGTTCAGGATCCGCAAGCTTGTGGTCGTCGCTATCCTTATTCCTCGCGATGTTTCGTGGGTGGAGTTTCTGGATTGGAAGAAGAGTTAGGTCTAAGCTTTAAGGAGGAAGTCCTTGGAGCAGCCAGATGGACTTAAGAGTTGAGTGGCAGCTTGGAGGCGAACTTCGCTAGTTGTGAGGCTTGGGTTGAGTTTCTGCAGAGTAAGCCTTCTCAGGCTTTGTTCCTAGTTGATGTGCGTTCGCAGTTGGCGTTATAGCTGAGCCATAGTTGAGAGGGTTGGCACAGAGGTGCCGTGGCATTTGTTGGTAAAACCTTTGAGTTGTATCCTCCAGCTATTGTGTTGCTAGTAGCCACGTAATGTTTTATTCCTTGCTGCTCGAGATTTCCGTAAGAGGAATGTTGTTTATTTTTCTGTCTGGCGATGTTCTCTTAGGCTAGTGGCTGATAGGATTTCACTGGAAAGTTTGTTGTCGGCCGTTGAGGGGCTCCAGTTTGTTAGTTTGGCCGAGTGGAGCCTGTGCCTGGACCTTGTCTTTTAAGGTGGTCATAGCTGAAGGTTCAGCTGGTGTGATGGTGGTAGCCGTTTGGTGAACCAGAAAAGTGCCCCTTGGCTTTGGTGTTTCGATTTCTCGCAAGATGGTTGCTTAAGTGTTGTGGACGCGTGCTAGTTGGAGAAGATTGCCTTGGGATCAGTCACCAGTTGGTGGTTCGATTTGGATTTCGTTAAGGATTGTAGGCAACCATTGGGGTTCGCAGGTCTCTTATGAAGTAGGAGAAGGCCGTTTAGTTTCTGGAACCCGGGAAGTTCAGTTGTTTGGTCAGCATGGTGTAGAGTTGAGGCGGTTTGAGAACGGCTGTGAGCCTAGAGAAGTTTCGCCGGTGCGTTGCGGAGAGTTTAGAGCTTGTGACCAGTCTTCGAGTTTGCTGAGAGTAGCGCCGTAGAGAGGCATTCCAATTTGGGTTAGCAGGGATAAGTGAGCCCTAGAGTCGTAAGACCGTTTAAGTGTTGGTGCGAGTCAGAGGATGTGGCTCACCGACTAGCACTATCTCATGTTTTCTTCGAAGCTCAGTGTTGGTTCAGTTTTGGTTGAGATAGTCCGTGGCAGACTCAGTGTCTTTAGGGCTTGAAGCCTTTGGGAACCCAAGGGGGTTTGGATTTCGAAGAAGGTTTAGTGTTGTCTTGACCGGGAGTTTGGTTGGTTAAGGATCAGCGGAGATTTCCTAGAGTTGTTTTCATCTTAGGACTTTCGAGGACGAAAGTCTTAAAAGGAGGGAGTATTGTAACGACCCGGTTTTCTATTTTGGTTTCCTAGGTGTTTTCGGAACATTATGCGGATGTTCGGATGGGCCGTTAGAGCTATTTTAACCCTTAGGGGTATTTTGGTCTTTTTGCCCTCGGTCAGGGTTTTGTGGATTTTCAGGATTTCAGGGCCATTCCTGCCTTTGTCGAAGCTTGGTGGTTGTTGGTTGCAAGACCCAAGAAGTTTGGGCAAGTTGTTTGGAAGTTTGGAGGTAATTTAGATTTTGGCAAAATTAATTGTTATTTGAGTGTTTCCTTTGGGTTTTGAACCCTTACCCTGGATGGTGAAGTGGAAGCTTGGATTAAATGAGTTTTATTAAAAAGGAAGTTTGCTTCGGCCGGGTCTAGAAAGAGGAAGCCTAGGGAAGGGATTTTAGGCCC
This sequence comes from Sicyos edulis, assembly GCA_036507275.1. Classification (NCBI taxonomy): domain Eukaryota; kingdom Viridiplantae; phylum Streptophyta; class Magnoliopsida; order Cucurbitales; family Cucurbitaceae; genus Sicyos; species Sicyos edulis. The sequence goes on along the minus strand of CM071846.1, from coordinate 43,461,185 downwards.
ATTTTAATTAGGAAAAGGAAAGAAAATCAAGAAAATCCCTTTCCCCTTGTTTTGCAACTCTCTCTCTCTCTCTCATTCTCTCTCTCTCATTCTCTCTCTCTCTCTCTCTCTCTCTCTCCCTTTTTCTCTCTCTCTCTCTCTCTCTCTCTCTCTCTCTCTCCAAGCCCTAGCCGCACCAACCCCAAAGTGAGCCACCACACCTAGGCCGCTCACCTGCACGCACCGCACCTGTGCCCGCCCGCACTGGGCCGACAACCCATGCCTAGCCGCTCTGCACCAGGCCGCCCATTTGCTCAGCCCTGCATCGCCAAACCAGTGCTGCCCACCGTCGCCTAGCGCCGCACCGCACCGAGCCACCGCCCCGCACCAAAGCCGCCTGCGCGCGCCGCGCCGCCTGCCGCCGCCCGGCGCTTTGCACCGCGCTCCGCCGCTTTGCCGCCAGCCAACGCTCGCGCCGCAGGCCGTCCTCGCGAGACCGACGCTCGCCGTCGCGCGCGCCGTTCCAGTGCGTTCGCTGCACTATGTGCCAGCCCGCGTATCGCAGACGCGCGCCCGCAAACGCCCAACGCCTGCGCCGCTTCTCCTTGCTGCCGACCAGCCTGCCTTGCCGTGCGGGTTGGGCCGAGGCCTTGTGTCTTCTCGGTCGGTAATTCTCGAGTCTTTTCTCCGTTGGGCCCTAGGCTGTTCGCTGTTGTTTTATTTACTTAGGTGTTTTTATTAAATGCTTAGGTTGCCCGGGTTCGCTTAGAAGCTCGAGGGTCGCTTGGTTGTTATATGATAGCTAGTTCTGCTTGTTTCCAGGTAAGGATTTCTTACCGTGGTTGTGTAGACCCTGCGATATTATCATGATGTGCTTTGTATGCTTGTTGACTGTTATGAGCATGATAGTGATAGGACAGCTATGTTTGATCTCTTGCTAGCATGTTTGCCTGATTGTACATGTTAGCGCCATGCTAGGTTCGTTCTTCCAGCATGCTTATGATTCCTGCTTTAAGTTCGTAGTATCATGCTAGATTATGTGTGATTGATGTTGATATGTATGTTTAGCCAGGAATCAGTTATTTTGTACTCTTAGCTAGTATAGTAGGGTTTGTCATCATCCAGATGCTGAGAGCGAACATAACGTACTTTATCCCCACCGGTCGGGAGTAGAGCGAAGCATAACGTACATTGCTTCCCCCCAGCAGCCGATGTGGATTTAGCTACCACATCGGCATAAGCCTAGTTTGTAGCCTGCTAGAGAGGAACCCTGCCAACGGTGCAAGCCTGCCTTGGCCGGTTCTTAGCTTCAGGTCGGTGGTACAGGCTGCATAGATGAGTGCCGAGGGCCTCGCACTACTGTGCTCAGTGACACCACTTTCGAGTCTTTAGGCATGCGTACCTGGCCCGCGTAGTTTGTACCTAGGCCCCCACATTTACGCCGGTTGCAGCAGCATGCGGTGTGCACGCACACGCGTTAGTCGCCGGTTCGGAGAGCTCCCCGGGCTAATGTTCGTGAGTACACCAGTTCCTTCCAGTTTAGAGCCAGACTTCGGGTACTCTCCCGATAGTCCAAATTTATTAGCAAGGGTAAGAGGCCCTTGAGGAACCCATTGGGATTGGCTTTTGAGCTAATTATTTGGTCGAGGGAGGAAGACCCTCGAGGGTGTCAGACATCTTTGGGATCGGTTTTTGAGCTGATCAATTGGCTGAGGGAGAAAGACACTCGGAGATGTCCCGGGATTGGTTATGAGAACCAATCATTAGGCCGAAAGTAGGAGACTTCCGAGGTTCCAGATTCTGCCTTGTAAGCTCGTTGAGCTATGATCTATGTTGGTAACTGTTTGCATGTATACTAGGGTGCTAGATGATTGATGTATCGTATTGTACCTCGGTTGGGGATTCTTACTGAGTATGTTTATACTCGCCCTTATTTCTGTGGTTTTTCCACCAGGTAACTTGGGACAACACTGGAACGGCTAGCGGAGGGAGCTGATTGATCATGGGAGCCGCCGGCACTCTGTCTTTTATTGTTTGCATAATTTGTTCATCATGTAGACGGACAGGAGTCCTAGGGGGACATTTTTAAAAGTTGTTTAAATTGTATTGTATGTTTTTATAAACATTGGCCAGGCTTGTTTTACTTTGTTGGTTTTGCTTAAATGAAGGTTGTTGTTTATGTTTTAAATGTTCCCCGGTTTTAAATCTTTTGAAAGGTTTTAAATATGAGCACTAAACCGCTTGATGAAGTATTTAACTTGCATGCTGAGTGAGAACCTAGGTTTAGGACCGTATTTTGGGTCGGGTTCTTACACTAGTATACATGCAATCAGTTACCAACACAGAAGCTTTCCTCAACAAGCTAATCAAGTCGAGTCCGGGAACCTCGGAAGTTTCCTACTTCCGGCCTAATGATTGGTTCTCCTAGTCAATCCCAAAGACACCCTCGAGGGTCTTTCTCCCTCGGCCAAATGATCAACTCAAAAGTTGATCCCAAATAGATGTCAGACACCCTCGAGGGTCTTTCTCCCTCGGCCAATTGACCAACTCAAAAGCTGATCCCGAATAGGTGTCCTCGGAGGCCTCTTGACTCCGGCCAAGCTAAGCCCTAAAACGATGGGAGTGTACCCAAGGTTTGGCTCTAAACAAGAATAAGAATGGTGTCACTGATCTACAGTAGTGCAGAGCCCTCGACACTCAGCTGTAGCAGCCTATACCACAAACCTGAAGCTAAGAACTGTCTCCGGGCAAGCTTGCACCCGTGACGGGTTCCGCTCTAGCAGGTTACAAACTAGGCTTGTACCGATGCGAGAGCTAATCCACACCGGTTGCCGGGGGCAGAGATAAACTACGTTATGCCTCTCACTGATCCCGACCTGTGGGGACAAGATACGTTATGTCCACTCTCAGCCTCTAGAATACAAGTCTAGCTAACTATCTAATGTCACATGATATACATCCCTAACAACTGAACATGCTTAACAAGAATACAAGTACGACCTAGCATGATACTACGAATGTAAAAAAGGAACTCAGAACATGCTGGAAGGACAAACCTTGCATGGCACTAACATGTAGAAACAGGGCAAACATGCTAGCAGAGATAAACAGTGAAACAGTCCTAACCACTACATGCTCATAACAAACAACATATATATAAAAGATGCAATCAAAACATTTCGCAGGGTCCACACAACCCTGGTAAGAGATCCTTACCTGAAACAAGCAGAAATACAAACAATTAAGTGCACCTTGAGCTGCAGTGTCTCACAACCTAAAAGCATAAACATACACATTCAATCTAACTAGCTACACTTAACTAAACACTAATTCTCGAAGCAAGAGAACCAAGAGATTACCCCTACTTGCCCTAGTGCTCTCGGCCAAGCACCCAAGATGGAACCCTAGAAGCTCTCGGCTACACTTGCAACAAGGTGTCTCGGCTAGGGCATCAACAAACAACAATAAAAAAATTAGCTCTCTTGTCCATGAAGCAAACAACACACACACACACAACCCATCATGAAGCTCTCGGCCAAGCAACTTCAATGGGGCTCTCGGCCAAACCAACACACAAGCTAGGCAAAACATCAACTTACCAACATACCCAAGAAGATTCGGCAAGGGTTCCCCAAAGGACAAGGTGGTCTCGGCCAAGGAAGGTGCACAACAAGGGTTGGCTCGGCTAGGGCTTGGATCTTGCACAAGAATGAAGGACAAAGTTAGATCTACACCAACCATCAACCAAACACAACATAAACACCATGCTTCTTACCTTGGAGCTCTCGACAAGGGGCTTGGAATGGGAAGTTGTAACGGCCCAGGTTTTCATCCCGGTCTTCCAAGTATGCCCTAGGGGTATTTTGGTAATTTGGTTGGGCCGTCAGGGCCGTTTATGTCTTTTTCCAGTTGCTAAAATTATTAGATGGTCTTATGTAAGTTTTTGAGGCTTTGTGGTGGTGTTTGGGCATGGGGAGATGCAAAAAGAAAATTAGGAGTTAAATATGTGTTTGGTGGGTTTCGAACCCAAGTGGTCTGGGAAGTCAGGTGGGTGGTGTGGCCAGTTGAGCCACCAGGTGTTCTTGTTACTCTTTCCGTGTCATATCTTAGTTACCCTTGGATCTTTGGAGTTTTGTGCATTTGGTTAAATGAAAAGAAATTAGGTTTTGTGTTTTCTTCCCCAAAACACCATGGCCGCCCAACCCTCTTCTCTCCCAAGCCCCTTGCCGTGATTTTCTTCCCTTGCGGCCCGAGCGCTGCTCCGCCAGCCAAGCGACCACCCGAGCAGCCCGGTCGAGTACCCACCAGATCGCAGCAAAGAAATTTCCAAGCGCCCAACAAAGAAGCCGCCCGACGCCAGCGCGCCAAAGAAGACGCAGCCCAGCGCCCAGCCGTCGCGGCCGCCAAGCCAGAGCGTCGCGGAAGACCGATCCGCGCGTCCGTCGCGTCGCGCCGCCGCCAGATCGCACCGCCGCCGCGCGCGCCAGCCGCCCTCGCCATCGCTACCGAGCTCGCGTCTGCGTCGCGGCCAGCGCCGTCGTCGCGTCTCGCGCTCGCGCTAACGCTCCTCCGCTCGTCTGCGCCGTGCCGCCGCGCGTGCCCGTCAGCAGCGTCCGTGCCTAGCGCGCCATCCGCGCCCAGCGCTGTCCGTCGTGCGCAGCCAGCGCCCGATGTGCGCCCATTTTGCGACCATTAGCGCGCCATCCGCGCCAAAGAAGGCTCCCGCCGCCGCCGCCTTTGCCCGCCCGTCGCGTGTCGGCCGCATCGCGTGAGTTGCTCGAGCCGAGCCCTATTTATTTTATCATATTTAAGCCTTTAGAGTGTGATTATCATTGTTTTTGTTAGGTTCTCGGTAGCTAGCTCGGGTTCGATCGCGACTTAGGATTTTGTGTGTAGTTGCCTCCCACCTGTAAGGATTTCTTACCGGAGTTGTGTGGACCTGCGATGCTCTTTGTGATTGTTGTTTGTATGTTTGTTTGTGATTATCGCGCATGTTTAGTTTAGGTGCTCATTCGAATTCGAGTGGCATGACTTCGTATGTTGTTCTCTCATGTTAGTCCATGCTAGGTTGTTCCTTTCTGGCATGCTCGTATATGTTCTTGCTCCGTAGTATCATGCTAGGTTCGTTGTATTCTTTTTTAACACATATGGAATTGTATTGGATTGTTTGCTGATTGTTAAGGCAGGTTAGAATTCAGGTAGATAGCATCATCCGGGCCTGATGCATAAAGTATCTTGCATCCATGGCAAGGACGTTCGAGACAGTTCTCCGTCCTTGGACCCCGTGAGGGATTAGCTATCCCAACCGGTAGGCCCTGCAATCTTGGGTGAGGGTGGTAGTCTAAGCGATGCCACAACGGTCGGGATGATGACTTGGCAATGCCTAGTCCCCGGTGGAAACGCACGTCCTCGGCGTGTTCGGCGGCAAAGAGCCCTTGATTGCCACTGTTAAGGTAAGGACGGCTTCCGGTGTAAGCCTACCGCGACCCGTTCCTTAGCCTCAGGTGCGGTGTGGTACAGCCGACATAGTTCACGTGTCCGTGTCTCACACCCTATGTCGGTGACACCGATCCGAGATTTAGTTAGGCGTGGTATCCGGATATGGGCGGCTTGCCACTAGACCCGGCACCCCATAGTCTCAGAAGCACGCGGTGCATCCTTACGCTCATTACTGGCGCCGGCCAGGAGAGCTCCTCGAGATCTTGAGCTAGTGCACCTTTCGACGCTCGAAGATGACAGCCGAGGCCGAGACTTGTTTCTCGTATAGGGCGTATTTTGTGGTGTGATTTATTTCCTAGGACTAAGACCACGAGTTGGCATCCGAGGTCCAAGTGTGGACTTAAGCTATGTGCTCTATTCGTGTTTATATTCATAGCTTGCATACACTCATCTAGATGACCATGTGCATCGTATTGTACCCCGGTTGGGGATTCTTCTTGAGTAATTCGTTACTCACCCTTACTTATCTTTCAGTAACCATGGCGCGAGGCGGGGATGGTGAAGGAGGAGCCGTGATCATGGGAACTGCTTTGTCATCTCGACTTTTTTTATTTCTATGACTCTTGTCTTTTTATTTTCCCTGAATGCATGTAGTCGGGCACTGAGCCCTAGGATGTTTTCGAATGTTTTTGTGGATTCTCGCTTTATTGAATTTGAGGATGTTTCAAATGTTTTAAGAAATCTCGATCGATCAGAGTGTACGTTTTGGAAATGTATTTGCCTCAAAACAGTGCTTGGAGACAGGGGACATGTTTCAAACAAACTATCTTTATTTCTTATTGAACCTTGATTGTTTTGTTTTAATTGGGAATCCGAAAATTATTTGCATATTGTCCTTTACTTTGAATGCATGCATTGGGGTAAAGGCCTATTTAGAGCCCTTTTGGGTCGGGTCTTTCTGATTGGTATCGAGCTCGAGTGAGTCATAGACTTTGTAGACCGACCTTTTTTGTTGTAGGTCGTCTTTCCCATGATCACCAAAGACTCGGCAGGTCATCAGGTATGCCTAAGTTTACTATTTGTTGTTGAAAAAGGGTTAAGAATTTTCAATACCTGTCATCTAGTGTATGCCTTGTGTAGTGTTGTGGAGCGGAGACGAGAAGGTTCTGACTCGTTGTTGGTTTGGGTTTAGAGCGCCATCATGCCAACTTCCCGCAGGTGTGTGATGTTTGTTGTGGCTTGTTGAGGTATCCAGATAGATTCGGATCCCACAGGACATCGTCCCCGTGAGAGGCGCGAGCTTGGACTCCGTAGGCCAATTGTGGCCCAGCTTGTTGGTTTTCCCCTAGTGAGAGGGTGGAGGTGCTTTGCCTTGGAGTGTCACTCCAAGAGAGGAGTTAGCTATGGCTGTGCTTATGTGGATGCTTGTGGAGCAGGAGTCCCGTGTGTGGACTAGCTGGGTAGCTCAAGTGTTGATCTTGAGCCTTAGCAGCATTGTTTGATTGCCCGGTGAGTAGCTGCAGAGTTGGCAGCCTTCTCGAGGAGATTGTTGAGGCATCTTTGTGCTCTGTAAAGTGTTGTTGTTTGCAGCTAGTGCCGGAACCACGTGGTTAAGGGTGCAGTGAGTGATGTTCCCTCGGATTTGATCCGTTGGTGTTTTCCTCAGATGTTTGGTAGAGTTGAGCACTCTTCCTTTGGTGAGCTCCTGGAGTGGAGCTAGGCGATGCATGTTGAGAGAGCCGACCCGAGTTTTGTTGAGCATCATGTGGAGGTGCAGGGGTAAGTCGTGAGCCTTCGGTTTGATGAGATGCCGAGGCATGGTTTTTGAGTTGGAGCCCTTGTATGCCTAGCCAGAGTTCTTGTCACTTGAGGTTGTGACCTTGTTGGCCCCATTGGTAGTAAGATGTGGTTTTGGTAGTAGTGGCACTTGAGGTGCATTGGTTGGTGTGCCGCTTTGGCACTAAGTCTAGTTCAGGCTTGAGTTTGGCATGGGTATAGCAGATGGTTCTATGACCGTCCGGAGTTCAGCACACTTCTTTAGCCATTGGATTCCATTTATGGGAAATGCACTTGTTTAGGTCGTGCAAGAGGGCTAGTTCAGTGGTAGTCGGAGGACTACAAGTGAAAGGATGTTCGAGAGGAGCTAGAGCCTCTTCCCAGTGTTACTGGGGGTTGAGTAAGTCAGCAGGTTGGCGGCTGGTAAGTGTTAGTGCGTGTGAGTCTCACGCTAGTGCTAAGGCCAAGAGATCTTTGTGGTTGGTAGTGCGGTCCACTACCTTCGGGTGCCTAAACCTGAGTTGAGTGAGCATTGTAGATGCGAGTTCGGTCCAACAGAGGGACCGTGGGTTGGATGCTTATGAGATGAGTTTGGTGCTTATGAGATGAGTTGGATGCCTTATGAGATGAGCAGGTTGTCTTATGTGTAAAGCACACTTGGTAGAGTCTTGGTATAAAGTAAGTTCGGTTTGGCATCGTTATGTTTTAGCAGAGCAAGGTTGCCACTGCTTCGAGTATCGTGTGGAGATGGAACTTTTGGTGTTCCTTGGGTTGATTGTATCTCTGCCAGAAGTTAGTGTTGCCTTTTGGAACAGCACCTGTTAGTCTTGGATCTCTGATGGAAGGTTGAGAGTTGTTCACACAAGTGTGTTTTGTGTGGTTCGTTCTGGTGGTGATAGTTTCAGAACCATGTAGGGTTTAAATTGGAGGACTGGTGCTCAGTTCTTGGAGAAGTTTGACTCCAGGTGGATGTTGTAAGGCTTTAGTTGAGGTTGTAAGGATACCGTGCTCGTAGTCGGGTTGTTGCTTAGGCAAGTTTGGTAAGTTGAACCTAAGCTTGGTTGGTGGAACCTCTTGTGTTCATGGTTGGAGTTTAGATGGTACTGAACAAATGGTGGTTGTAGTGAAGCCACGTAGTTCCTGGCCGTAGTTGCTAAGGGTGTTGCTCGGAATCCTTACCCTGGGTGGAAGCTACGATGTGGCTGATGCTTTGAGTAGGAGGATAACACATTACAAGCGTTTTCGGTCTTTTTGGTTTCGAGGTTCGGAGCAGGCCAGCATGGTTGAGATGCTGGAAAAAGGAGTTGTTTGTTCAAGCAGTTGGCTGATAGACCGTTTGACGACAGTGTGTGTCGAGGGTAGTTGAAGAACCCTAGTTGTGGAGAGCCTCACCAGAGCTCAGTCAGACCTAGGTAGTGAGTTTCAGTTGGCAAGCCGGAGTCGAGTAGGTTGTAGGCTTCGGGTGAGTTGCTGGCAGTTTTGGTAAGCTAGCAAGCCAGAGCTTGTTTCAAGTAGAGTCCGGATTGGTTCCGGTGTGGTGGCAAGTTGGTGCTTGATGTTGACCAAGGTGTGGTTTTTGAGTTGCTAGAAGTTAGCTTTGCTCGTGGGGCAAGTGGTTTTGCCACTGGCGACGCGTCTTTCCCGCTTCTAGAGTTTGAGAGTTGCCCTTATTTGGTGTTTGGGGTGAGTCTTCTCTTGCCCGTGGTTGGCGGTCCCGATCTGTGGTGGACCCCTTGTTGTTGCCTGCGGGAGAGTTGGATGTTGTGCTTAGCAGAGCAAGACAGCGAGCGGTTGTGAAGCTCTCTGTCCTTCTGATGTCTGCTTGTAAGGACCTGTTTCTCCTTGGGAGTTGTCAGGTTATTCCTTGGTCTTGGAATTGGTGGTAGTGGTGCTAGTAGGAGGAAAAGTTTGTTGGTCGCTTGGAAGCGCTTGTTTGTCGATTAAAGCGGACTCGTGAGTGGTGTTCGGAAGTTGCGATAAGGGTTGTTCTCGCCTCCTATGAGTGTTTGGCCTAGTTGGTTAAGGTTTTGAGTGTTGGCTTGGAAGAAATTTGTTGCACCTTTGTAGTTGAAGGCCCCTTTGTTTCAGTTGTGGATGAGGTTGCACCTTTGTGGCTGGATTAGGATCTGGACCTATTGAGGGATCCTTGTTGGTTAGTGTAGCTTGCACTTTGCCAGCCATTGTTGGTATTCTTGTTCTTGGTAGTTGGTGTTGACCTGGTAGTGGAGTTCCGTTTATGAAGTTTCGGTGGGAAGGTTCATTAAGCCTAAGCTTGAGGGTTAAGCCTGTATGTGTTATCGTTGGGACTTGTGAGATGTGTTTCATGTTTGAGGCAAGCTTCGTTCCGTTGCTTGCATGGAGGTAAGTTTGGTGGAGGGAGCCCTCCGGGGCCAGGTTTTTGGCAGGCTGACTTGTCCAGCCAGTGATTTGAGTCGAGCTAGAGATGAGTGGATTGCATAGCTATGCAAGTTTGTAGTTGTTTGAGTTTCCGAGTTCGTAGCACTCAAGTTGTTGGATTGTAAGTTTCCGTGTGGGAGCTGTCAGTTAGTTGAGGTTGTTGTGCGAGAATAGATTTTTTTTTTGAAAGATTGGTTTCAGTAGCTAGAGCTCGCACCTCGTTTCGTGTGCAGTTGCCATTTCTATGGAGTAGAGTCATGTCAGTTTCAGGCTGGAGTTGTTGTCACCAGGGTGTGGCAACAAAGGTTTGTTCTAGGCAGTGCATGGATGAGCTGTGGTTCTGGAGAGCGTGGTTAAGAGGCTTATGAGCCGAGTGCAGTTTCTGTAGTGTTTTCACCCTCTGACCGATGGTCTTTTGGGAGGAGTGATCCAGAACCTTTGGAGCTTGTTGCGAGTTGGTGTTTCCGTGATTAGGCAGCGGAAGACTAGAGTGGTTTTATGAGGTTGCCTTTGGTTGCAGTTCTCAGCGGTCAGTTCTTGTGGTTCCATTGAGGCATTGCAAGGTAAATCTTGTAGGATTCAGTGTTCGGGAAAAGGTTGGTGGCCATCAATTTTGTTTTGGGTCCTGAGTTGCTGCATTTGACCAGAGGTGATGTGCAGGAGTTTAGAGCTAGTGTTGTTAGCTCAGAGCAGGCAGAAAAGTTACGCCGATGTTCGGCGTCGAGTTTTAGAGTTTGAGGTTGGACAATGCGTAGTTTAAAGTTGTGCCGTTGTGAGTTGTGTTGAGGTTTTGTAAGCGAGGGAAGTTGAGTCCCCGGTTGTCGGTCCGTTTGAGATTCTCGAGAAGATTGGCGAGTTGCTTATCGGTTAGCGATTCCTGTCATTGATGGTGTGCACGAGTGTTTTTATGTATTGAGGTTGGGGCAGTATGTGCCGGACCCCCTTTGCTTATTGAGGACGTTGAGCCTTTGCAGCTGAGTGAGGGTTTGAGCTTCGAGGGGAAGCATGTGAGTATTCGGTCTTGAGGCGAAGACGTTGCGGCCGTAAGATCCGTTTGGTAAAAGTTCGGTGGAGGAGTCGAGTTCAGAGGAGGCCGCCGCTCGTGAGCGGAAGGACGGGATGAGATTGCGTATCTTGAGTATTTGATCTTAAGGACTTTCGAGGACGAAAGTCATAAAAAGGAGGGAATATTGTAACGCCTGTGTTTTCATCCCGGTCTTCCAAGTATGCCATAGGGGTATTTTGGTAATTTGGTTGGGCCGTCAGGGCCGTTTATGTCTTTTTCCAGTTGCTAAAATTATTAGATGGTCTTATGTAAGTTTTTGAGGCTTTGTGGTGGTGTTTGGGCATGGGGAGATGAAAAAGAAAATTAGGAGTTAAAGATGTGTTTGGTGGGTTTGAACCCAAGTGGTCCAGGAAGTCGGGTGGGTGGTGTGGCGGTTGAGCCACCGGTGTTCTTGTTACTCTTTCCGCGTCATATCTTAGTTACCCTTGGATCTTTGGAGTTTTGTGCATTTGGTTAAATGAAAAGAAATTAGGTTTTGTGTTTTCTTCCCCAAAACACCATGGCCGCCCAACCCTCTTCTCTCCCAAGCCCCTTGCCGTGATTTTCTTCCCTTGCAGCCCCGAGCGCTGCTTTCGGCCAGCCAAGCGACCCAGCCGAGCAGGCCGGTCAGCGAGCCCAGCCAGATCGCACCAAGAACCCTAAGCGCTAACAAAGAGTGAGCGCCAGACGCCCAGCCGTCGCAGCCGCCAGCCAGAGGCGTCGCGAAGATCGATCCCGCGCGTCCGTCGTCGCGTCGCGATCCGCCAGATCGCAATGCTCGCCGCGCGCGCATCGCCAGCGCCTCGCCATCGCCGGCCGAAGCTCGCGTCTGCGTCGCAGCCTCGAGCGCCGCGTCGTCGCGTCGCGCGCGCGCGCCCCTCGCGTCTGCGCGCGTGTGCGTCCGCGTGCGTTGCCCGGCAGCTGAAGTCCGTGCCTAGCGCGCCATCCGCGCCCTGGCGCTGTCGCGCGCAGCCAGCGCCCGATGTGCGCCCATTTGCCGCCATCAGCGCCCATCCGCGCCAAGAAGAAGCCGCCGTGCCGCCGCCCGCGTCCGCGTGTCACCGCATCGCGTGAGTTGCTCCGAGCCGAGCCCTATTTATTTTATCATATTTAAGCCTTTAGAGTGTGATTATCATTGTTTTTGTTAGGTTCTCGGTAGCTAGCTCGGGTTCGATCGCGACTTAGGATTTTGTGTGTAGTTGCCTCCCCGCCCTGTAAGGATTTCTTACGGAGTTGTGTGGACCTGCGATGCTCTTTGTGATTGTTGTTTGTATGTTTGTTTGTGATTATCAGCATGTTTAGTTTAGGTGCTCACATTCAATTCGAGTGGCATGACTTCGTATGTTGTTCTCTCATGTTAGTCCATGCTAGGTTGTTCCCTTTCGCATGCATGCTCGTATCATTTCTTGCTCCGTAGTATCATGCTAGGTTCGTTGTATTCTTTTTGAACACATATGGGATTGTATTGGATTGTTTCTTGATTGTTAAGGCGAGTTAGAATTGGTAGATAGCATCATCGGGCACGATGCATAAAGTATCTTGCATCCATGGCAAGGACGTTCGAGACAGTTCTCCGTCCTTGGACCCCCGTGAGGGATTAGCTATCCCAACCCGGTAGGGCCTGCAATCTTGGGTGAGGGTGGTAGTCTAAGCGATGCCCCAACGGTCGGGATGATGACTTGGCAATGCCTAGTTCCGGCGGCCGACACGTCCTCGGCGTGTTCGGCGGTAGCCCTTGATTGCCACTGTTAAGGTAAGGGCGGCTTCTGGTGTAAGCCTACCACGACCCGTTCCTTAGCCTCAAAAGTGCGGTGGTACAGGTGACATAGTTCACGTGTCCAGTCTCACACACCCTATGTCGGTGACACCGATCCGAGATTTAGTTAGGCGTGGTATCCGGATATGGGCGGCTTGCCACTAGACCCGGCACCCCATAGTTCAGTAGAAGCACGCGGTGCATCCTTACGCTCATTACTGGCGCCGATCGGAGAGCTCCTCGGGATCTTGAGCTAGTGCACCTTTTCGTGATCGACGATGAGGCAGTGAGGCCGAGACTTGTTTCTCGTATAGGGCGTATTGTGTGGTGTGATTTATTTCCGGACTAAGACCACGAGTTGGCATCCGAGGTCCAAGTGTGGACTTAAGCTATGTGCTCTATTACGTGTTTATATTCATAGCTTGCATACACTCATCTAGATGACCATGTGCATCGTATTGTACCCGGTTGGGGATTCTTACTGAGTAATTCGTTACTCACCCTTACTTATCTTTCAGGTAACCATGGCGCGAGGCAGGATGGCTGAAGGAGGAGCTGTGATCATGGGAACCTGCTGTCATCTCTGACTTTTTTTATTTCTATGACTCTTGTCTTTTTATTTTCCCCTGAATGCATGTAGTCGGGCACGGAGCCCTAGGATGTTTTCTGAATGTTTTTGTGGATTCCTGCTTTATTGAATTTGAGGATGTTTCAAATGTTTTAAGAAATCTCTGATCAGAGTGTACGTTTTGGAAATGTATTTGCCTCGAAACAGGTGCTTGGAGATAGGGACATGTTTCAGCAAACTATCTTTATTTCTTATTGAACCTTGATTGTTTTGTTTTAATTGGGAATCCAAAAATTATTTGCATATTGTCCTTTACTTTGAATGCATGCATTGGGGTAAAGGCCTATTTAGAGCCCTTTTTGGGTCGGGTCTTTACAGAAGTGCTCTCGAATCTCAATCAAACAAAGAGAACACATAAGATCTCCTCCACCCAAGCAAGCTTCTAGGATCTACAAGGAGAGAAGAGAGGAAAAACAACCTCTCTTGGTTAAGGCTAGTCTCGGCCATGGCAAGGAGAGAAGAAAATAGAAGAGCTTGCAAACTTACCTTGGAACAACAACGGAGATGAAATGCTAGGGAGCAACACTTGAAGATCTTGAGAATGGAAGCAATGGAGATGGAGAGAAGATGGAGAGGAGTGTCTCGGCCAAGGAGAAGGAAGAGAGTAAGCGAGGGTCGGCCAAGAGGAGAGGGAAGGAGAAAAGAGATGAAACCCTACTATTTTTCTGTAACGACCCGACCCGAAAGGGGTTCTAAATAGGCCGTTACCTCAATGCATGCATACAAATTTACAGAAAATTTGCAAGATGGTGTTCGGATTCTAAGAAAAAAAAACTCAAACATAAAACATCATTTAAAATCAACATTTAATTCCTGAAACCTCTCCCTGTTTCCAAGCACCTGTTCCAAGACAAATACATTTACAAAACTTACTCTGATCAGAGATTTATTTAAATCATACAAACTTTACAACAATGCTAGAATCCGGAAATACATTCAGAAAACACCCTAGGGCTCCGTGCCCAACTACATGCATTCAGAGGACATTTAAATCATAAACATAAAACTCAGAGTTGAACAACGGGCTTTCCATGATCACAGCTCCTCCTCCAGCCATCCTATCTCGCACCATGAATACCTGTGGAAAAACCACAGAAATAAGGGTCAGTAACGAATTACTCAGAAAGAATCCCCAACCGGGGTATAATACGATATAATCAGTCATCTAGTACCAAAGCATGCAAGCAAACGACTACCAACACGGATCATGGCTCAACGAGCTCATAAAACAAGATCTCGAGTCATCGGAAGTCTCCTACTTCCGCCTAATCTGGGATTGGATACATTGTCCAATCTCGGACATCACCGAGGTATCTCGTCACTCGGGGAAAACATCGATCCCTAGAATGTCCTCAAGGGCCTCCTTGCCCTTGCACTAATCTGGACTTACGGAAGAGTACCCAAGTCGCTCTAACGGAAAGAATGGTGTACTCACGAACATTAGCCCGGGGAGCTCTCCGAACCAAGCAACTAACTTGGCGTGTGCGCGCACACCGCATGCTCTCAAACCGGCGTAAATGCGGGGCCTAAGGGCAAACTACGCGGGCAGTGCACGCATACCTATGACTCGGAAGCGGTGTCACCGATCACGATGAGCGCGAGGCCCTCGGCGCTCATCATGCGCAAACTGATCCACCGACACGAAGCTAAGAACCGCCAATGTAGGCTTACACCGCTGGTGTGGTTCCGCTCTAGCAGAGCTACAAACTAGGCTATTGCCGAAGTGGGTAGCTAAGTCCACACCCGCGGGTCGGGGAGGGTAGTAAGATACGTTATGCTGCGCACACTTTATTCACGACACGACGAGCTAAATCCACCTTAGTGACCGGGGGGGAAGCAAGATACGTTATGCTTCGCACACTACTCCCGATCAGTGGGGACAAAGTACGTTATGTCCGCTCGGCCTCACGGATGATGACAAACCCTACAACTCTATCTAAGAGTACAGAGCAAAAAGCAATGATTCTGGCTAGAAAACAAAGACCGACATCAATCACACTACCTAGCATGATACTACGAGCTTAGCGGGAATCACAAGCATCTTTGGAGAACAAACCTAGCATGGCACTAACATGTAATATCAAGCAAACATGCTAGCAAGAAATCAATCAAAGTTGCTCTATTATTATCATGCTCATAATGAACAAAGCAAACAAGCAAGGCAAATCATGAAAATATCGCAGGGCCCACACAACTCCGGTAAGAAATCCTTACGGTGGAAGGCAACAACACACAATAAAATTAACTGCGATCGAACCCGAGCAACCTATAACGAGCCAAGCAAACACATCAATAATCATAAAATAGCCCTAAATACACTAAAATAAATAGGGCTCAGCTCGGGAGCAACTCACGAGGCGTGGTACGACACGTGAACGAGCCATTTGCTGCGGGTTAGGCGGTGATGGGCATGTGGCCGGGCGCTGGGCGCTGGCTGGGCGCGAGCTGAGCGCGGATGGGCGCTGGGCTGCGCGCGGACGACACGTGAGCGACATAGGGCGCGCGGGCGTAGGCGCTAGTTCGGCTGAGCGCTGGCGCGCGGCGCCGCTCGACAATCTACAGGGCGAAGGCGCGCGACACGGGAGCGGGATGCGCGATCGAGCTGGGCTCGACACAGGGCGACGCGGCTCAAGGTTGGGCGACTCGAGCGCGGACAGACACGAGCTGGGGGAGCTCGGGCTTGCGACGCGATGGCCTGGGCGAGCTGGGCGACACTATGCGAGGCAAGGGCTCGGGCTGGGCGAGGCAGGGGCGCGCGGGCGCTGGGCGACCCGGGCGAGCTGGGGCTCAAGCTGGGAGAGGGCGACGACGCACGGGGCTGGGCTGCTCGGGCTGGAGCTGGGCGAGCCAAGGGGGCTTGGCTAGGGGGCTAGGTCGGGGAGAGAGAGAGAGAAAATTGATTTTGGGAAAAAAAAGAAAAGAAAAATGGGAAATAAAAAGGAAAATGGGAAAAAGGGAAAATATGGGATTTTATCCATTTTTTCCATCCTTATCCACTTTTAAAACCTCAAAATCCCATTTCTCGGCTTCCTCCTTCGAGACCCGACCGAAGCAATCTTTTCCAATAAATAAAACTCACTTAAATCCAACTCCCAAAGCAACACTAAGGGCTCGGGCTCGAATCCCAAAAGAAGCACACAACCAACCATCACTTTGCCAAAGCCTAAACCACAACCGAGCATCCAACCGACTAGCCCAAACACCACGGGACTCGCAGCCACCAACAAACAAGCCTCGACAAAGGCAGGAGCTACCTCGAAGCCCTGAAAACCACAAATCCTGCCCGGAGAGCCAAAAGACCAAAATACCCCCAAGGGTCAAAACCGCTCTAATGACCCAACCAACAACCGAAACTTGACCCGAAGGCACCTCGAAAACTGGAATAGGAAACTGGGCTGTTACATTTTCCTTATTTTTTAATCATAAAATGTCTCTAAAAATCCCACCTTCAAATCCCACCAAGAGCACATTTAAAAACTCTTTTATTTTTCTCTACACAAGGCTCAAACTCAACTCCCAAGCCACCATAGTTCGAATCCTAACTCCAACACTTTTATTTTCATTTTTCTTCTTTTAACCGGGAGGGCTACAAACTTACCATAAATGGAACTCTTGACCTGAAACTTGAAACCGAAGAATAAACCTAAACCCACCAACTCATAAACATTCTAGAAGTTCTGTCTTACTGCAACACTGTCTCGGGAAGGCAAAATGACCAAAATACCCCTGGAGGGAAAAATGACTAAAATACCCCTGGAGGGCAAAATGACCAAAATACCCCAGGAAGAACAAAAACCCTAACAGCCCAACCAACTCACTGGAGGAATAACCGAATAAACCTGGAGAACCGGAAGGAAATCTTGGGCTGTTACAGGTGCACTGAACTCAAGATCACGAGGAGCTCTCCGATCGGCGCCAGTAATGCGTGTGCGTGCGCGCACCGCATGCATGCGCCGCAAACCAAGGAGGAGTCTTTCTAGTCTAGGGCATCTTTGCCCTGGTCTAGTACGCATGCCTAAAAGAATCTCTGGATCAGTGTCACTGAACATACTGGTGTGAGACTAGGACACTATGACTATGTCAGCCTGTACCACCGCACCTGAGGCTTAGAAACCGGCCGTGGTAGGCTTACACCAGGAACTGGTCCTTGCCCTATCAGGTGGCAATCAAGGGCTACTGCCGACCCGTTCTGTCGACTGTCGAGGACAAGGCAATGCCTCGTCATTCCCCCGACCGTTGGGGCATTTAACAGTCTGCCACCCTCACCCAAGATTACACTGGGCTGCCGTTAAGGTTAGCTAAACCCTAACGACGGATCAGGGATGGAGTACTGCCTCGCACGTCCCTGCCACGGATGCAAGTTACGTTATGCATCCTCGCCCGGATGATGCTACCTATCAGAACTCTAAGCTATAAACAGCTAACAACAAACATACCAACACGTGCTCAGCAGAAACAATGAACCTAGCATGATACTACGAAGCAAGAACAGATAACGAACATGCTGGAACAGAACAACCTAGCATGGAACTAACATGAGAAATAACATGAGAATCATGCCAGTCGGAATTCAGAACAGAGTACCTATCCACTAACATGCTGATAAACATAAACATACATACAATCAACAATCACAGAAAATATCGCACGGCCCACACAACTCCGATAAGAAATTCTTACCTAGGTCGGAAGGCAAACAACACACAAGAAGATCCTAAGCTGCAACCGAACCCGAGCTAGCTATCGGGAACCTAACAAACAAACAACAAACATCATAAACTATACGCCTTAGATAAAATACAAACAGAACTCGGCGCGCGGACGGACAGGTTGCAAGGCACACAGCTCGGCTACGGCGTGCGGACAGGCTGCTCGATGTGTGTGCGGTAGGGGCTGCAACGGGCGCTGGGGCGCTGTAGGGCGCGGGCGTGCAGCTGGGCATGCAGACGTGCGGCTCGGGCGCTGGGCGTGCCGCGTGCATGCGGCTTGGGCGTTGGGCATGCGTGCAGCTGGGCGCTAGGGCTACGCTCGCTGCAACAGGGGCTGCTTGCTGCGAGGCTAGGCAAGGCGCTGCGACGGGGCGATCAGGCGGCTACGCTCGCGTGCTGGGCGATGCGCTGCTGCAGGCTAGCGAGCGAACGGGCAGGAGCTTCTCTGCTGGGGCTGGGACGCGGGCGTACGGGCGATCGCGAGGAGCTGCGATCGGCGAAGGGCGATGCGGCAGGGTTGTAGCGTGCGACGAGGCTGCTCGGCTGGGGCGACGGCGCTGCAAAGCTGCTCTTGGCTGCAACAAACACAAAAGAAGCACTTATTCTTTTCCCTTCTCTCGGCCAGCAAGATCAACACCAAAAAGACCAAAGCAACCTGTTAGCTAATGGATCGACAACCAACAACAAGAAGGAGAGATCGAGGAATGCTTACCCGAAACGAACGAAACGACGGAGCTCCCGGGCTGGAATCGCACGGCAAGAAAGAGTTTGGAGAGGATGGATGTGAGGAAAAGTGATTTGGGGAAGGGGAAAAGGGAATAAACCTATTTTTTAATCAAACTCATTTAAATCTTGAAAACCAAGGCAAACCAAGATAACCCGCAGAATGAGTATCAATGACTACTTGTGGCTCGACTGGCAGAACCTCACCGCTAATTTCCTAGCCACCCGGTCTCGAATCCCAGCTGAAGCATTTTCATTTCGGCAAAACTCTTATTTTTATTTTTGCAACTCTCAACACCCAAACTCAACCAAAATGCAACCAACCCTATATTTGAGCATCCAAGAATATAAACAGCTGAGAAAGACAGAAATGGCCCTCACGACCCTACCAAATTACCAAAATACCCTTAGGACATACCTGGAAGGCCGAGATGAAAACCTGGGCCGTTACAGGGGCTCTCGGCCAAACCAACACACAAGCAACCAAAATCTCACACTTACGAACTCACCCAATGAAGATTCGGCAATGATCCCCAAATGGACTAGGTGTCTCGGCCAAAGGAAGTGCACAACAAAGGAGATCTCGGCTAAGGCTTGGATTTGCACAAGGAGGAAAAGCAAGTTAGATCTACACAAGCCACAACTCAAAACACAACAAAACATCATCACTTACTCAAGGGGTCTCGGCCAAGGAGCTTGGAGGAATGGTACTCTCGAATTCTCAACAATGAAGAGAAGAATAGAGCTTTTGGATGCAAGAAATAAGGAGATCTCGAACCAAACAAGGTGCTTCTCAGATCTACAAGAAAAAGAGAAGAAAATAACACAAGCTCCCCTTAGAGAAGCTTGTCTCGGCCATGGCAAGAAAAGAAGAGAAGAGAAAAGCATTTGCAAAGACTTACCTTGGAGCAAGATGGAGGAGAAGGACAACAATGGAGATCTTGAGAGCTTAGCAAGAGAGAGCTATGGAGGAGGGGGTGCTCGGCCAATGAAGGGTAAAGAGAGAGTGGGGTGGTCGGCCAAGAGGTGAGAGAAGGGGAAAATGATGAAACCCTATTTGATTTTTCCTATTTTTAATTAATAAAAGCCTCCAAAAATCCCACCAAGAGCATTTTTAAAAACTCTTTTATTTTTCTCTACACAAGACTCAAACTCAACTCTCAAGCCACCATGGTTCGAATCCTAGCTCCAACACTTTTATTTTCATTTTTCTTCTTTTAATCGGGAGGGCTCCAAACTTTCCATAAACGGAACTCTTGACTTGAAACTTGAAACCGAAGGATAAACTTAAGTCCACCAACTCATAAACATTCCTGAAACCCTGTCTTACTACAAAATTGTCTCGGGAAGGCAAAATGACCAAAATACCCTTGGAGGACAAAATGACCAAAATGCCCTGGAAGCACAAAAGCCCTAACAACTCAACCAACTCACTGGAGAAACAATCAACAACCCTGAAGAACCGGAAGGAAAATCTTGGCATGTTACAATACTTGACTACCGAAGCTCAACTTGGATCCTTGTGTACTACAATTGAGCATCATGAAAGCTCACCTACGAACAATTACATTTGAGCACGTTTCATAATCACTTCTCACTAAAGCATGTGTATGCTCAATCACAGCACACTAAAATACACATGCTCAATCACGAGCACATTTTATCATAAGTGTTATGAAAACGGCAATCAAAAATCGTAAAACGAAGAATAAAGAAAATAGATAATGATAAACGTGAGAGAAGAAGAAGAAACCAGAAGTTTTACATGGTTAACTAGCGTAGTGTTAGCTAGTCCACGGGCAGAGGAGGAGAGCAATTGTATTGAGAGAGACGAAAATTTACAGATACAGAGATTATGTCATAGTATGGCTAGGGTTTAATTCGAGCTTATATATGCGCTCTCATTAAACCCTATGACAGAGGGTGTAAACATAAAATATAATGTGGATGCATAGATGCGTTGTGGAAAACAGAATGCTAAACGCGCAAATGCATTCAAGGCATAATACAACAATAAGTAGACGCACAGCGAGACCCCCGACTACTAATCGCAGGGCATTAATGCGTTCAAGGCATAATACAACAATAAGTACTCTTCATTGGAGCACACATACGCTCAATCAAAAACATATTACATAAGCATTATTTATCAAAGCACACACATAAGGCTCAACTACAAATTTTCATTATGACTATGCCATACATCATAGACGCTAAAAATCGTTCAATACCCGAGGATATTGTAAGAAGCAAAGCTTCTAAAAGCCTGTTGATTGGCCACCGAAACTAAGTTTACAAGAAAAATCCTCTCTATATGTTAGCATAGAACAACTATCATCAATATCTATTGTTGATGGCAAAATTTGGTCTCCGGGATCAACGGTGAATTTGTATTTCGTTGGGACGAATACCTGCAAAACAAACAAAAGCTAGACACCGGTGTGGTGTGAGCCACGCCGCCTCCGATGCCTAAGTCAGTCGAGATTGAAAGAGGTGAGTAGGTTAGTCGAGTTTAGGGTTCTCCAACTGCTTACCTCAAGACTAATTGACCTAGATATATATAGGAGGCGAGTAGGTGGTCACTTTTGGTAAAAATATTATGACAATAGAAATATCTCCTTTTTAGGTGGATATTTCCATTTTAGGAAAATATTTCTTATTGGCCGAGCCCTAAATAGGGTCTAACCGTAGATAAGGAAAATATCACGAATGTTGGTGAAAACGGCAAGTAAATCGGATCTAGAACGAGGGAGATACAACAGAAAAAGGCAAGCGGGTCACGCGGGGCCGGGCTGGCCAAGTCTGGCGCGGCTCACCCCTAGTGCCGGCGCGGGTCGAGTACGAGCGACCTGGGGGCCCCGCGCACGACCTAGGTGCCCCGTGCGCGTCGCGTGCTAGCGACCTGGGCGCCCCGTGCTCGTCGCGTGCGCGCGGCCTGGGCGCCCAGCGCTCGTCGCGTGCGCTTGGCCTGAGCGCCCCGCGTGCGTATGCAAAGCCCACAGACCCCTGCGCGCCTGTGGGCCCCGCGTGCACCCCTTGCGCTTGTGGGCGTTGATTGTGTCTCGCACGTGACCTGTGGGCTTTGCATGCGCCCCGCGCGTCTGGGGCGGATCTGGGTTTACAACCGCATTGAATTGGGCCTGGGCCTCCGCATGCGCCCCTGCGGGCCTGGGAAAAGGAGTTCTTCTCGTGGGCTGACTCTCCGACGTGCGGTCCAATACCCGTGCCCAATTCTACCCATAACAGTTGCCCCCACTTTTAGACCTCAACCTCTTAATGTAATGTTGGGTCTGAAAGTGTCCTTGGGTCTGGGGTGCTGGCGTCCAAGTGAGCTCGGGACCTACTTGGCGACCTGGTTCCCTAGTGGCTCTCTATTCTTTCCAAACTCTATAAATACCTTTCATTTCCTTCATAACTTACTCAAATCTTTTCTTTTCTCTTTCTCTTGAGGTGAGTTTTTTGTTTTTTTTTTTTTTTTACCTCTTCTTTTTTAGAATCTTCAAATTAGCCACTTCTTTTTATTTACGAGTTTTTATTTGTCTAGGTAGTCTAGTTGGACTTACCCTCGTAGTCGAACTAGGATAGCCGTTTCGGCCTTATCCATCTAGGTAGCCTAGTTGGCCTTACCTTCGTAGTCAAACTAGGATAGCCGTTTCGGCCTTATCCATCTAGGCAGCCTAGTTGGCCTTACCTTCGTAGTCGAACTATGATAGCCGTTTCGGCCTTATCCATCTAGGTAGCCTAGTTGGCCTTACCTTCGTAGTCGAACTAGGATAGCCGTTTCGGCCTTATCCGTCTGGTAGCCTAGTTGGCCTTACCTTCGTAGTCGAACTAGGATAGCCGTTTCGGCCTTATCCATCTAGGTAGCCTAGTTGGCCTTACCTTCGTAGTCGAACTAGGATAGCCGTTTTGGCCTTATCCATCTAGGCAGTTGCCCCCATTCAAGACAATTTTCTTTACACGCGCAAAAAAAAAAGGTCTTGAATTGTATTAAAAGATAACAAATGTGGATGATGAAACAATGCGTCAAACTGAATACTCTATTACGTTTTGTAAAATGAATAAAATGAAATCGACAATATCTATTAACTATTCTCAATAGTTGAAAGAAAAGAAAATAAAAAGAATGTAGACTTTGACGCCCAGGTCGGCTTTGCTACTGGTAGTATTTCTTAAGATGCTCAGCGTGCCATGGATGTGGTACTGCTATCCCATCTAACGTTTTGAGGTGGTAGGTGCCTGGGCGCAGCACCTTCACGATCAAGTATGGGCCTTCCCAATTTGGACCTAGTGAACCGTCATTAGGATTCCTGATGTTCGGCATAACTTTTCTTAAAACCAAATCGCCCTCTTTGAAGCGTCTGATTTTCACTTTTGAGTTGTAATACCGGGCAATCCAATTTTTATACTCTGCAATGCGGATGCTAGCTGCTTCTCTTTGTTCTTCTAATAGGTCCAAGTTTAGCTGCAACTATTGGTCATTCTGATCCGAGTTGTAGAGTTTGGTTCGCGGTGAAGGGATACCGATCTCAGCTGGAATTACAGCCTCAGCCCCATAGGTTAGAGAGAACGGTGTTTCGTCTGTTGATGTTCTGGTTGTTGTTCGATACGCCCACAGGACCCTTGGGAGCTCGTCCACCCACGCGCCTTTGAGGGCTTCGAGTTTTGTTTTTAGGTTCTTCTTGATGATTTTGTTGACCGCTTCCACTTGCCCGTTTGCTTGTGGGTGTGCTGGCGATGAACAGTGGTGGCTTATATTCAATTCTTGACAAAATTTTCTAAATGCCGCGTTGTCAAACTGTTTGCCATTGTCGGTTATTAGGGTGTGGGGTACTCCAAATCTACAGACGATGCATTTCCAAATAAACTCCGTAATTTTCCTCTCGGTAATGGTGGCTAGTGCTTCCGCTTCTGCCCACTTGGTGAAGTAGTCAACGGCCACTACGACAAACTTGACTTGTCCTTTAGCGGGCGCTAGTGGTCCAATTAAATCGATCCCCCATTGAGCAAAGGGCCATGGTCCTACCATGCTGGTAAGATTTTCTGTGGGTAGGTGCATGATTGTAGCAAAGCGCTGACATTTGTCGCATGCCTGTGTGAATCGCCTTGTATCATCGACTAGCGTTGGCCAGAAGTAACCTTGTCGGTTTATTTTCTTAGCTAACGACCGAGCCCCAGAGTGGTTCCCGCCCACTCCCTCATGCACCTCTCGCATGACGTATTCTGCTTCTTCTGGGGTGAGACACCGAAGTAGGGGCAAGGAGTACCCTCGCTTATACAGAGTTTCTCCGTTCATAACATATCTGGTTGCCCGGTAACGCAGTCGTCTAGCCTCTTTTCTGTCATAAGGAATTGTTCCTTTTGTCAAATAATCGACAATTGGAGTCATCCACGTTGCTTGGTTAGCACTCGAGGTTGTGACTATGTCGTGAATTTTCTCCACGTTTACACTGGGCTTGGTCAAAATTTCCACTGGGACGTAACGGCTTACTTCTGTCTCAAATGATGCAGCCAACTTGGCTAGAGAGTCGGCATTGGCATTTTGGGATCTGGGGACTTGTTGGAATTTCACTTCTACGAAGGACTTAGTTAATTCCTTCACTTTTTGCAAGTAAGCTACCATTCTTGCTTCTTTGGCCTGGTAGGTTGCGGAAATCTGGTTAATTATGAGCTGGGAGTCACTCCTGACATGTAGGTGGCTTGCCCCCACTGCTATAGCAACCAGGAGTCCAGCGATGATTGCTTCATATTCAGCTTCGTTGTTAGAGGTCCAGAATGTAAACCGGAGTGCATACTCGAGGCGGTCTCCCTCGGGTGACTCTAACAGTAGTCCTGCCCCGCATCCTTTCTTGTTTGACGAACCGTCCACATACAAGTTCCACACTTTAGCTTCTGCATTGTAGATTTCACTAGCCCCCAAAGATCGGTTCCACTATGAAATGCCACCGCTTGCCCCTTGATAGAGGGTCTGACTTGATAGCTTATATCGTGCTCGCTCAGTTCTATTGTCCATTTGAGCAGTCGGCCAGACGTTTCCAGTTTTTGCAACACTTGTCTCAGCGGGAAATTTGTTAGCACATTTACCTTGTGCGCCTGGAAGTACGGTCTCAAGCGCCTCGCTGAGGTAACTAAAGCCAGCGCAAGCTTTCTCTATCGGGGTAAGGGTCTCGGCGTCTACCATTGCTTTCTTTGGTGTAGTAGATAGGCAACTGACGCCCATTGTCATCTCTTATCAATACTGAGCTAACTGCACGTTCGGATGCAGCCAGGTATAAGAACAACTCCTCGCCTGGGTCCGGCTTGGATAGGAGGGGCGCCGTGCTCAAGTATAACTTCAACTGCTCAAGAGCTTTTCCACATTCTTCTGTCCATTCAAACTTTCCCTTGGCTCTAAGTACCTTGAAGAATGGTAAGCATTTGTCTGTCGCCCTACTAATAAAGCGATTTAAGGCAGCTACTTTTCCATTTAAGCTTTGAAGTTGCTTTAGAGTTTGAGGTGGTGCTAATTCCATTACCGCACGGATCTTATCCGGGTTGGCTTCTATTCCTCGCTGATGCACTAGGAGGCCTAGGAATTTTCCCGACGTAACACCAAATGCACACTTGCTTGGATTGAGCTTCATCCGGTACTGTCTGAGGGTGCCAAACGCTTGAGATAGATCACTCACGTGGTCTTCTCCCCCCTTGCTTTTTACCAGCATGTCATCCACGTACACTTCCATATTCTTACCGATGAGGTGAGCAAACATCTTATTAACCAGTCTTTGATACGTGGCTCCAACATTCTTTAAGCCGAAAGGCATCACGTTGTAGCAGTACAACCCTCTACTAGTTATGAATGAGGTCTTCTCTTGGTCTGCTGGATGCATCATTATCTGATTGTACCCTGAATAGGCATCCATGAATGATAGGGTTTCATGTCCTGATGTCGCATCTACTAGCTGGTCTATGCGGGTAACAGAAAGCTATCCTTAGAACATGCTTTATTCAAATCCGTGAAGTCGATGCAAGTTCTCCACTTGCCGTTGGGTTTCTTTACTAGCACTATGTTGGATAGCCACTCTGGATAGTGCACTTCTCTAATGAACCGGGTACGCAAGAGCTCGCTGACCTGCTCGGCGATGACCTCGTTCCTAGCATGATTGAAGACCCGTCGTTTCTGTCTTATCGGCTTGTAGTCTCTGTCGATGTTCAATCGGTGGGTCATGACTTTGGGGTCTACTCCGAGCATGTCCTCAGCTGACCAGGCGAACACGTCGACATTCCTCTTAAGGAAAGATATGAGCTTGTCTTTTTGAGTCGCATCTAGATTTGTTCCAATTTTTACTTCTTGACCTTCGCTTAGCAGAGTTATTGTCTCCAACCGTTCAGCGGGTTCTCCTCTGCTCAATTCGGATTCTTTGATAGCATCGCTGATTTCCAATTCGGTTTCCGCTGTCTCGACCTTCTCAGGTGCCGCACTCGGTTGTGTGAGTGTGGCCTGTCCTGCCGCCGAGATGGGTTTTGGGGAGTTAGCGATCATCTTTACTTCCGTTACACAGGGTACGTTTTTCAAAGTAGTGTGGTAGCATTCTCACGACACATGTTGTTCTCCCCTGATCTTTCCTACTCCGGTGAGAGTTGGGAACTTCATCATCTGATGGTAGGTGGATGGAATGGCTCTTAGTCGGTGCAATGAAGGACGTCCGAGTATTGCATTGTACGATGACCTGTCATCCACAACCAAGAAATTCACAAAATTTAGGGCAATGTTGTCACCTTCGCCAAAGGTTACGGGAAGTTCGATACTGCCTTCTGGATACACCGTGCTGCCTCCAAATCCTACTAATGGTGTCGAACAACAAGACAACTTGTCGCGCCCCATCTTCATTGCGTCGAATGCTCGTAAGGAGAGTATGTCAGCGGAACTGCCCCCGTCGATCACTATCCTTCGTACCTTAATGTTGGATATAACCAACGAGACTACCAGGGCGTCGTTATGGGGCTGGTGCACCAGCTTGGTGTCTTCGTTCGAAAAGTGGATGTCATCGTCCGCGGCAGCCATTATTCTTACTTCTTCAACT
The DNA here is from genome assembly GCA_036507275.1 of Sicyos edulis. Classification (NCBI taxonomy): domain Eukaryota; kingdom Viridiplantae; phylum Streptophyta; class Magnoliopsida; order Cucurbitales; family Cucurbitaceae; genus Sicyos; species Sicyos edulis. The sequence goes on along the minus strand of CM071846.1, from coordinate 43,434,670 downwards.
TCGGGTGCTTCGCGTGCTTGTCCCACACTTGCCTTTCATTTTTTGTTGGAGCTGCCTCCTGCGGGTCCCCCCATGATGGTCCAAATTTCTTGGGGCGGCGGTGAGCTCCTGGTGTCTTGCCTCTTGGTGGGGCGCTCGGGTGACTTCTCTCTCTCGCCCACATATTCTTTCAGATGCCCCTTCTGGATCAGGGATTCTATGGTTTCTTTCAAATCGTAGCAGTCAGACGTGTTGTGCCCATGGTCTCGATGGAATAGGCAGTACCTTTCTTTGTTTCTCTTATGTGACCCCATTTTCATTTTGTTTGGCCACTTGAGAGTCTCCTTATCTTTAATCTCCATCAAGATTTGCTCTAGTGGGACCACAGTGGGAGTGTACTTTTCAAACTTACTAGACGGCAGTCCTTGGCGGATAGACTTATCCTGACTGCCGCTCTGTGACGAACCCGACCCAAAACATGGTCCTAAACTGGGGTTCTCACTCAGCATGCAAGTTAAATATGATACCAAGCGGTTTAGTGCTCATATTTAAAATTCATTTCAAACATATGAGAAGGGGGAACCCTTAAAACATAAACAACAGTTTTCATTTAAACCATCCAACGAAGTAAAACATCCTGGCCAGTATTTATCAAATCATACAATACAATTTAAACAACTTTTTAAACAATGTTCCCCTAGGACTTCTGTCCATCTACCTGCTGAATAAACAATGCAACAATAAAAGACAGAGTGCCGGCGGCTCCCCATGATCAATCAGCTCCCTCCGCTAGCCCTTCTGGTGTTGTCCCAAGCTACCTGAAAGATAAATAACGGTGATTATAAAGATACTCAGTAAGAATCCCCAACCGGGGTACAATACGATACATCCGTCATCTAGCACCTCAACAAGCAAGCAAACAGCCATCAACACAGATTATAGCTCAACGAGCTCATAAGGAAAGATCTGGAACCATCGGAAGTCTCCTACTTCCGGAATCATCGGAAGTCTCCTACTTCCGGCCTAATGATTGGTTCTCATAACCAATCCCGGGACATCTCCGAGAATCTTTCTCCCTCGGCCATTTGATCAGCTCAAAAACCGATCCCAAGATGTCCGACACCCTCGAGGGTCTTTCTCCCTCGACCAATTGATTAGCTCAAAAGCCAATCCCAATGGGTGTCCTCAAGGGCCTCTTACCCTCGCCATACATCGGACTATCGGAGAGTACCCAAGTCCGGCTCTAAAGCGGAAGGAATGGTGTACTCACGAACATTAGCGGGGAGCTCTCCGAACCAAGAACTAACGCGTGTGCGCGCACACCGCATGCTCTCAAACCGGCGTAAAAATGCGGGGCCTAAGGGCAAACTACGCGGGCGTGTACGCATGCCTATGACTCGAAGCGGTGTCACCGATCACAGAGCGCGAGGCCCTCGGCGCTCATCTGCTGTGCGGCTGATCCACCGACACGAAGCTAAGAACCGCCAAGGTAGGCTTACACCGTTGGCGTGGTTCCGCTCTAGCGAGCTACAAACTAGGCTTTGGCGGAGTGGGTAGCTAAGTCCACAACCGGCGGGTCGGAGGGGGTAGCAAGATACGTTATGTTACGCACACTTTACTCCCGACCGAGCTACTAGGGACAAAGTACGTTTTGTCGTCCGGCCTACGGATGATGACAAACCCTACAACTCTATCTAAGAGTACTGAGCAAAAATCAATGATTCTGGCAGCAAGCAATGACCGACATAAATCACATTACCCGGCATGATACTACAACTTAAGCGGGAATCACAAGCATCTTTGTGAGAACAAACCTAGCATGGCACTAACATGTAAAATCGAGCAAACATGCTAGCAAGAATTCAATCAATCGCTCTATCTCTAACATGCTCATAACAATCAAGCAAACAAGCAAGGCATATCGAGATATATATCGAGGTCCACACAACCACGGTAAGAAATCCTTACTTGGGACAAGCAAAAAACAATAATTATAATAAATCTACGAGCGAATCCTCGAGCCTCTAGACGATCCCGAACAGCCTGAACATCAAACAAAGCACCCAAATCAAATACATAAACAGCCCAATAAATCCATAACCAAGCAGACCAATAAATCCGGGCCCAACGAAGAAAAGACTGGGAAATACCATCCGAGAAGCCACAAGGCTCGGGCCAAACCAACACACACAAGCAGGCTGTCGGCAGGGCAGAGGCTGGGTGGGCGCAGGCACTAGGCGCGCTGGGGGCTCGGACACGGGCGCAGAGGCACGCTGGGGCGCTAGGGCGCAGAGCACGGGCGCAGGGGCGCGGAGCTGCGAGCGAGCGAGCTGGGACTAGGCGAGGGCGCGCGGCGCGGCTCGGCACAATGGACGGCGCGCGGGCGCGAGCTCGGCAAGCACAGGGGATGGCGCAAGCGACACGAGGCGCTATAGGGACGCGCGCAGGCGGCGCGCGAGCGCGACTTCGGGCGGCGGCTTGGCGACGACTTGCTGGCGCGCGACGGGCGGGCGCAGGTCGGGGCTCAGATCGGCGACGCGCGGCAGGCGAGCGGGGGCGACTGGCGACGCTGGCACAAAGATCGGGTGGGCTCGAGCCGCTCGGGCGTGGCGAAGGTGGGTGGGCGACCAGGGGGCTCGGGCGTGGGAGGAGAGGGCCAAGGGGGGGGGCTCGGGCTGGAGGAGAGAGAAAGGGAAAAATGGGGGAAAAAATGAGATTTTTTTCTTTTTTTCTTTTCTTTTTCTCTTTTATTTAAATTCCAACCTTATCCAAATAAATCCAATTTATCCATTTTCCAATTTTTTCAAAAATCCTTAAATCACATTTCCCGGCTTCCTCCTTCGAGACCCGACTGAAGCAACCTTTCCAAACAACAAAACTCACTGAAATCAACCTCCCAAACCAATACTGAAGGCCCGGCTCGAATCCTGAAGGAAACACCCAAACAACCATCATTTTGCCCAAAACTCAAATCACAACCGAACTCCCAACCGAATAACCCAAACATCTCGGGACTCGCAGCCCACAACAAACAAGCCTCAACAAAGGGGAGGCGCCTCAAGCCCTGAAAATCCACAAATCCCGCCAGGAGCAAAAGACCAAAATGCCCCTAAGGGACAAAACAGCTTTAACGGCCCAACCGAACCACTGAATCTGAACTGGAAGCTCCTCGAGAACCGGGATAGAAAACTGGGTCGTTACACGCTCCTCTGCCTTTTTTTAGACTCTGTTTCCTCTGATTCGTGTCGATCGACGCGCCTTTTCCGTTCACTATGGGTGCGCTTTTCCTCAGGAGCCTTGCGAGATTTCAATAACTCTCCTGCGCTCATGTATTTCTGGGCTCGTGTCAATACTTCGACGTAGCTGGCAGGAGCCTTCTTTCCTAAGGACCATAGGAACTTCTCATCTTTTAATCCGGCAACGATGGCGGTCAGTGCTACTCCGTCCGTGTACCCTTCGATCTGCAGCGCTTCGTTGTTGAATCGTGCAACGTACTCTCGGAGTGTTTCGTAGCTTCCTTGTTTCACCATGAGTAGGTGCGTAGCTGGCTTCTTTTGGTCGCGGCCCCCTAAGAACTGGGTAATGAAAGCCCTTGCCAGTTCTCGAAAGGATGCGATAGACTTTCGCTTCAGTTGTCTAAACCACCTACGAGCGGCTCCAGTAAGGGTGAAAGAGAATGACCTGCACTTGATGGCATCCTGGACTCCATGGAGTTCCATCCATGACCGAAACGTATCGAGGTGTTCCACCGGATCCCTTGAACCGTCGTACGCTTTTATTGTGGGCAGCTTGAACTTGGTCGGTACCTCCTCAGCCATTATTTCGTCGGTAAAGGGTGCGTCTACCTGGTCCACTAGGCTGTCCAAGTCGAGTTTGTCATGATCTTGAGCTTTCTTCATATCTCCCAACTGGTTTTGAATGTTCTTTAATTTGACCATCCAGGGCTGGCTTTTCGCCTCATCTCTTAATGCCTTTCGACGAAGGTTAATCAACTCTCTTAGGTCGGTCCCCAGATCGGCTTGGCTACTCTTCACTTCTATTGGTCTGGTTTTCCTTCCTGATCTCGACTTGCTCAATGAGCTACGAGAGTACCTACTGCGGTCTAGGATCGACCTAGTATATGACCGAGATTCTCCCACCTCAGAGGCAACCCGGGGTCGCTCCATGGGTCCTCTACGCTGGTGGCTTACCTCAAGGATTAATCTTTCAGCAGGCCTCACTCTCGCGCTTGTTATCCTGGCCGGCCTATCGATCAGAGGTGCTTTCCCTTTTGCTGGATCTCTGCGTAGGTGGTCACTTTTGGTAAAAATATTATGAAAATAGAAATATCTCCTTTTTAGGTGGATATTTCCATTTTAGGAAAATATTTCTTATTGGTCGAGCCCTAAATAGGGTCTAACCGTAGATAAGGAAAATATCACGAATGTTGGTGAAAACGACAAGTAAATCGGATCTATAACGAGGGAGATACAACAGAAAAAGGCAAGCGGGTCACGCGGGGCCGGGCTGGCCAAGTCTCGCGTGGCTAACCCCTAGTGCCCGCGCACATCGAGTACGCGCGACCTGGGGGCCCTGCGCACGACCTGGGTGCCCCACGCGCGTCGCGTGCGCGCAGCCTGGGCAACCCTCGCTCGTCGCATGCGCGCGGCCTGGGCGCCCCGCGCTTGTCGCGTGCGCTTGGCCTGGGCGCCCCGCGTGCGTCTCGTGCGCGCAGCCTGGGCGCCCCGCGCTCGTTGCGTGCGCGCGGCCTGGGCGCGTCGCGCTCGTCGCGTGCGCTTGGCCTGGACGCCCAGCGTGCGTCGCGTGCGCGCGACCTGGGCGCCCCGCGCGCCTGTGGTCCCTGCGTGCGCCCTGCGCACCTGTGGGCCCTGCATGCGCCCTGCGTGCCTGTGGGCCCTACGTGCGCCCTACGCGCCTGTGGGCCCCGCATGTGCCCCTCGCGCTTGTAGGCGTTGATTGCGTCCCGCGCTCGACCTGTGGGCTTTGCATGCGCCCCACGCGTCTGGGGCGGATCTGGGTTTACAACCGCATTGAATTGGGCCTGGGCCTTCGCACGCGCCCCTGCGGGCCTGGGATAAGGAGTTCTTCTCGTGGGCTGACTCTCCGACGTGCGGTCCAATACCCGTGCCCAATTCTACCCATAACATCTATCATTGTCAATCAACGGTCTGTATCATTTCTACTAGAAACAGGGTCAAATGCTTGAACTTAATTTCGATCAAACATTACTATGTATTCATGGTGCTTAAACATTGAAACAGCAATGTTCCGACTCAGAGTGCAAGAGAAAAAGCAATAATTACTAAAACGAGCTACTAAACGACAACAATTAGGTTTCATGAAAGCAACCCATAAATAGATGAATACTTGAAAAGAAATGCATCACATTAGTAATTTGCAATCGCTCATAATTTGAATGCCCACCAAATTACAACTCCCCATCCACATACCATAATCGAAATTATAAATTCAAATATATCTGGTAGGCAACCCACTTACTTATTCAAACTTCCTTTCATTCCAAATTTCAAACCCTAATCCTAACCCGACCAATGATACAGGAGCTTCTATTATCAGAAACTAAATTATTTGGAAAGATTATTAAAAAGAAATCAATGTTTTTAGAGAGAGATAGAGAGAACCAGTAAGAAACATCTTCGAACGAACTTTGAGAGAGTGACCATCTTTCAAGTTCATGGAATTCGCCATTTCTCTCAGCAGATTCAATGCAAGCTTCTTTGACGGCCATGAATTTGTTAGTTCAGATACATTAGAAGATATTCGAGATCTTATTGTACAATTATCACTGATGCTAAAATGGTTGGATCTTAAGAAGCTCCATTTTCACAAAACTCTGATGTTGAAGCGTCGGATTATCAGTACTCGAAGAACTCGCGGGAATGTTAAATTGGGGATTCTATTCATTGTTGGTAGAAAATTGGAGGGAACGAACAACTATGGTCATTGATTTTATGGGAAATTTTAAAATGACGACCATTTGTTTTTTAAATAACACTACATATTTTTTTATATTACATAGAGTTCAATTTCATTTATTTGTATTTATATCTATTCTATAACTCTTTTTTCAGAAAAATACTTTTTAAAAAAAATTGAAGAAAAAAACCTTCTTTACTCTTTTTTTTTTTCTTTTTGAAGGTTACCTTCATCACTCTTAGTTCTAGGTTTGGGTATAGTTTTTGTTTGATTACCCTATTTCAAAATCAAATACCATATTGGATTATATGCCATAAGGACTAGAAGGCCAAACGATGTTTTTTTATATATAACTTACTTTCTCTCTCATGAGGCTCTAGCTCTCTCTTAGTTCTAGAGAGAGAGAAAGCCTTGCTAGAACTCTAAGAGGTCGCCATTAGGGACCACCTTGTGGGCGTTTGAGGGCATCACGAGGTGAGATACGTGGCTCCATCAAGGTTTTTTTTGGAACCAGGATGTGTGGGAGTTTGGGACTCTAGGGAGAGCAGTGTCAATGAAGCTCAAAAGGATCTGATCGATCAATGCTTCTCTAGAGTTGGGTGAGGTTGGGGAACGTGTTGTTTGCTGAAGATTGGAGGGCGCCTATTGGTCCAAAGAGAGGGGCTAAGTTGACCCAATCTATGATGGGAAGTAAGAGCTCATTGGAAGAAGAAGGTTTAACAAGTCAAAGGAAAATCAAAGGTTTGCACTAAAATCAGGTAAAAAAACTTTATCATTTTTTCTTCACTGAGGAATAAAAGAATGAAAGATGGAGGTCTAGAAAACGTCTATGACGAAAATGCGTCGTGGGTGAGCTCGACATGGAAAGGGCGAAGAAAAATGACGTCGAAAGTGGCTGGTTTCGAGGAGGTTGTTGCCAGATGTAAGTTGAGATTGACTTCGAGTGAGTTAGCTGACAAATGTGGCCCGTGCGCTAGGGGAAACGACTAACGTGTTCTCATTTTAGGCTGGATCGTCAGTGTTCTAAGCCGGTTTGGTTCAAATGGTTCTGCAATTCGGGTGAGTTAGCTCGGCTTTTGGATCATTGCTTTGGTTCGATTGATTTAGACCAATATTTTCCCCAAATCCACGATCTAGGTGGATTGGAGGCCGATTTTGCTCGCAACTTTCTTCCTTGTGACTCTCGATGGATTTCTCCTTCATTCCTGGCTGTCATTTTGTGTAATCTTAGATGTTTAGTGTGGTGTAATTTAAGCTCTAATTTTCTTATTATTTGTAGCTTGTTGTTTGATGGGTCTGCGTTATGAAACGTCGAATACTTTCAGTGCGAATTGATCCCACTTCACGCAAGTATACGTGGTTTGAGGCAAGTAATAAGTAAATTATCGATCTCCACAGGGACTGGAAAACTACTCGAGGTGGTGTTTAGAATCAAAATGTAAATTACATAAAATGTTGAGTTGAGTTGAAGTTGGTTTTGTATTGTAAGCTAAATAAATAAACAAAGAAATACATTTACTAAAAGGCAAAGAAATAGTTTTTCTAAGTTAAGGCTAGCTAGGATACTCATGAATTCAGTAGCAATGCAGTAACAAGAAACATGCGGTAAGGGATTCTATCATACTACGCATATAAACTACCACTTCCGTTTTTGTTCAACACCTAGCCCAGATTCCGCTGCGACTAAATGTAATGCTAACCGCACTAAGTATGTAATAGTTACTCGTTTATTCCTAAACTCTTATTTAAAGTTTCACAGTTGTAACACTACCTATTAAACATGAATGATAGACTTAGAACATTGTCTATTTTGAATTACAATCTATTAGCTTGTGTGGATGGCCGGTCGACACTTACTATTATAATGAAGTACCTATCCTACATGCTCAAGAATAAACCTTTCCAATTTCTTCCTATGACATTCTACTCAAATTCATTTTTCCCCAGCTTCACCCTAAGGAAATTAGTTCATATTTCAAACAGAAATCACAACACAAGATATTGCAAACATCATAGAAGTGTATTACTGAAGTAAAATGAGTCTAACAGTGCAAACTAAATCAAATAAAATAAACAGTAAAAACATCGTCTCGATCTGATCTCTGAACTTCTTTGAGAAGAAAGTACAAGAAAAGATCCAGCATCTTTCTTTTTTACATCAACATCCTTTTAAAGAGCTAGGTCACCGAGCCTCCGAACATTCCAGAAGGGTAAGAATAAATACGCGACGATTTCTCCTTTTTATATATTTACCATATGTGTCTGATTCATCTAAGGCAGGAATCCCGTAATTTCAGCAATCTGTCTCTTAATTGTCTGGTTAGTCAACTTCTTGCTGGCGGATATTTCTTTCCTTATTTGCTTGAGGTGCTTCTGACTTTGATCTTCCAAGCGTAATTAGCTCGGATTCGCTCCCTTGATTCTCCTTGTTTCCTTCCTTATTTGCTTGTGGTGCTTCTTGCCTTAATCTTTCGAATGTAATTAGCTCGCATTCGCGCCCTTGATTATTCATATGGAAATACTCCACTAGCGTTGTTTCTGCAAAAACAGAAATCATCATAAGTTTCTGCGAATCCTATGCTAAACGCGCTGCTTTAGTCATTTTAGCACTATAATCGATATTTAGCCTTTAACTCCACTAATGCGTAAGCATTAGCGAATTACATCTTTTTATTCCTAATTTGACCTCGCTTATGATGATATTCAATTAATTTATGCGAGTAATGATTGGAAGTTAGGTTGAAATCTAACTCTATTTTAGAGTCATCAGACCCCCAAACTTGAATCATTGCTCGTCCCAAGCGATGTTATTGCCTAGTGTAATAACCACTAAAGGTAACGTAACTCATAATTCTGCATTTTTCCTTCTGCTAAAAAAAATTATACTTTAAGTATCATTGGCTTGATATACCAATCGTTGAATCATTCTGAGTCATCATTTACTAGGATCCTAGCAATTTCATCTAAGTTCTTCTCCTCATTCCCTTAGTCCCAAGTTCACTTCTAAGTTGGAGACTTCTACTGCAGTGTAAATTATTCACCTCTATCACCTAAGTTTGTTCAAAACATTCTATCCACAGCTTATTATTTTGGGTACCTCTATGTAACATGTTCGGCTTGCAGCTAAATAGTTTGTGTAGCAGTGCTAGCAAAATACTTGGATCACCCATGAGTCATTCACTCGTGTTGTCGTTCGCTCTTTTACCCAGAATGTCTTTAGGATTTTTTTAAAAAATAGCATTCACATTCGCATATTCCATTATAAAGCAATGCTATATAGCATTCTCACCCCCAAACTTAAGGCTATCATTGTCCTCAATGATTGTGAGACTTATACCCCCCAAACTTAAATGAATCTAAGGTTTTTGAACTCTTTACTTTAAGCTAAATTCCTCTCTACCCATGGAATTGATCTAAGTCCTAAGTTCAAAAGTTTTCGTCCCAAGATAATTTTTCTATTGACTCGTAAATGATGTCTCGGGGCAGAGTAAATATCAGCGTATCAAAGGCAATGTTTTGAAAATGCGTAATTAAAAAGCAGAAACTAAAATCGGCATTAGTCAAAACATTAACTTAGTAGTGAGTAAAATGAAATATTTATTATATGTGTGCAGTTGAAAGAAAAGTTAAAGATAGGATCATTAGGGTCAAGGACTTCCTTTATCACTCTTCATCTTCTGAATCAGTCTATCAGAGTTAGTGGTGGAGACAATGTCTTGGATATCAGGGAGGACAGGTCTGCGAATTGTGGTTCAAATCGAGTCAGTAAGTCAATGATTATGCTGTCTCGATTTTCCATATAATCCACAAGCTTCATCAAATATTTGTCTAGGAACTAAAGGCAACGCCTGAATTTTTCTCTCATTGTCTTCTTCATCTTTGGTGGGCGAGTAGACGCATGGGGATGTGTAGAAGGTCCCACTACATTAGGCAGTGTTACTCTTTCATATGACAACTCTGCCATAAGGGGCTGGATAACATGTTCAGGGTCACCTCCCAATGGTGTTCGTCAAACAAGTCCTTTGGCACAAGATTTCCTCTTCTTCCAAGATCTCGCTCATCCACACACATTGATGTTTTTCCTTCCCGATGTGTTCTCTTTTCTTCCTCTTGACGTGGTACAGAAGTAACAACCCTTTCCTCCCTAAGAACCGTCGAAGATTCCTCTACTGCTGCCGCATGTTCTTGTAAGAACCCGACCCGAAAAACAGTCCTAAACCTAGGTTCTCACTCAGCATGCAGGTTAAATATGTCAACAAGTAGTTTAGTGCTCATATTTAAAACTTTTCAAAACATTTGAGAACGGGGAACACTTAAAACATAACCATTAATTTTCATTAAGCAAAACCAACAAAGTAAAAACAAGTCTAGCCAGTATTTATAAAAACACTCAAACAGTTTAAACAACTTTTAACAACATTCCCCTAGGACTCCTGTCCATCTACATGCTGAACAAATAATGCAAATAATAAACGACAGAGTGCCGGCAGCTCCCATGATCAAACAGCTCCCTCCGCTAGCTGTCCCGATGCTGTCCCAAGTTACCTGGTGGAAAAACCACAGAAATAAGGGTGAGTATAAACATACTCAGTAAGAATCTCCAACCGGGGTACAATACGATACATCAGTCATCTAGCACCCTAGTATACATGCAAACAGTTACTAACACAGATCTTAGCTCAACGAGCTGACAAGGCAAAATCTGGAGTCCTCAGAAGTCTCCTACTTCCGGCCTAATGATTGGTTCTCATAACCAATCCCGGGACATCTTCGAGGGTCTTTCTCCCTCGGCCAATTGATCAGCTCAAAAACCGATCCCAACAGATGTTCGACACCCTCGAGGTTCTCTCTCCCTCGACCGCATGATCAGCTCAAAAACAAATCCCAATGGGTGTCCTCAAGGGCCTCTTACCCTTGCTAAAAAATCTGGACTAACGGGAGAGTACCCAAAGTCTGGCTCTAAACTGGAAGGAACTGGTGTACTCACGAACATTAGCCCAGGGGAGCTCTCCGTACCGACGACTAACGCGTGTGCGCGCACACCGCATGCTGCGGCAACCAGCGTAAATGTGGGGGCCTAGGGACAAACTACGCGGCCAGGTACGCATGCCTAAAGACTCGGAAGCGGTGTCACTGAACACAGTAGTGCGAGGCCCTCGGCACTCATCTGTAACAGCCTGTACCACCGACCTGAAGCTAAGAACCGGCCAAGGTAGGCTTGCACCGTTGGCAGGGTTCTGCTATAGCAGGCTACAAGCTAGGCTTATGCTGATGTGGTAGCTAAATTCACATCGGCTACCGGGGGGAAGCAATGTACGTTATGCTTCGCTCTAACTCCCGACCCGTGGGGACAACGTACGTTATGTCCACTCTCAGCCTCTAGATGATGACAAACCCTACTGTTCTAACTACGAGCAAAGAATAACTGATTCCTTGCTAAACATACATATTCAACATCAATCACACTTAACCTACCATGATACTACGAACTTAAAGCAGGAATCATAAGCATGCTGGAAGAACATACCTAGCATGGCACTAACATGTACAAACAGTCAAACATGCTAGCAAGAGATCAATCATAGCTGTCCTATCACTATCATGCTCATAACAGTCAACAAGCATACAAGGCACAATCATGATACATCGCAGGGTCTACACAACCACGGTAAGAAATCCTTACCTGGAAACAAGCAGTAAATAAGTATAACGCTCCTAGAGCTGCAGAACAAACAACCTAGCAAAACATACATAGTTACATCAATAACCTAAACTAGCTATCTCTAAACTAAACTCAAAGAAACAAGAACCGGGAAGTTACCCGGTGAACTATACAAGCTCTCGGCCAACCCCTTGGGAAAGTCCAAGGGAACTCTCGGCTAGGGCTTTGCTTCCACCTTCCTCACAACACCTCCTGGAACAAGCTCGGCTTCACCTCGAGAGTGTGCTCGGCTTGGCAATTGCTCATGGCTACTAGGGCTTGATGCGGAAACACTCTTGGCTTCGATCGGAGCTTGCAAAACAACAAGAACATGATTAGGGCACACCCAACCAGTAAGGTAGGCTCTCGACCAAAGGGACTTACCACACCAACTTTGCTCGACTGCAGGAAGATCCAAGGTATTCCTCGGCTTGGAGATGAGCTTTAGGGTTGCAGCTACACAAGGGGAGGAGCAAAGAGGATCTCGACTTGTAGGGGTTTCTTGAAGGAGTGTGCGGCAACTAGGAGCGTTATACTTATTTACTACTTGTTTCCAGGTAAGGAGAAACAAGTCTACGGAAAACACCAAGAAAGCCTAGAAAACACCAAGAAAACACCAAGGGCTTCTCGGCTACAAGAGGAAAAGAAAAAAGCATCTTGTTTGGTTAGGGTTTGCTCAAGAAACAAGGAAAGAAAGTCTCGGCTAGGAAAAAGAAAGGAAAAGGAGATGATTACCTCAGTTCTTGATCTTGATCTTGATCTTGGAGAAACGGCAAGAAGATGGAAGGGAGGAAGTTCCCGGCAACATAAGGAAGAAGAGTAGGTTGGGATCTCGGCTAGGGCTTCCCCAAGCCCTTGGCTAGAACGTAGAAGAGGGAGGAGATGAAGTCGGCAAGAGGGAAGGGCTTGATCGATTGGGGAAGATGGGAGTCGGCAAGAAGAAGGGAGGTGAGGGAGAGTTTGGTACGGCAAGGGAAAGAGTGAAAAAAAAACGATTTCCTTTTCTTTCTTCCTTAGGTTTTTTTTAGGTTTCCAACTCCTGGGCTTTCCCACATCGAGTCCCGGCGGCAGCACAATTCTCTTCTTAATTAATTATTTTTAATCCAAGCCTCCTAACTTCCTTGCAGGTCAAGGGTTCGAAACCCACATGCAACATTTATTTTTTTCTTATTAATTCTCTACAAAGCAAGCCTCCCAAAACCTAGCTGGTCACAAGTTCGAATCCCAGCAGCAACATTAATTAATTCCTAATTAATTAGCAACAAATTTCAACTCCAAGCCAACTGGGTTCGAGTCCTAGCTCGAACACTTTACTTTTAAATTTTCCTTAATTTTTTTTACATTCAACTAGGATACCTCCAAAACCCTAACAAACATCATAACTCCCAGGAACCGGCAACCAACAAAAATTCAGGTCTCAACGAAAGATAGAAACAGCCCTGGAACCCTAAATATCCACCAGGTCATCCCTAAGAGCAAAATGACCAAAATGCCCTTCAGGGTTAAAAAGCCCTAACGACCCAACCGATTGTCCCAATACTGAACCGAAAGTATCTAGGATACCAGAACGGAAAACTGGGCCGTTACAGTTCTTCCATTCATTCGGCTGGAGCAGTCAAGCCTTCGCATGGGTGGTCCAGCTTGTGACTGTTCGTCTTCACTGTGCACCGATGCAGCAACTAATGGTTCAGGCTCTTGATTGGGCTTTACTTCTCCTTGCTACTCCATTCTAATCTGCTACATTCCTCTATAATTTGTTGCAAGTCTTCGCACCATGGTGAAGGTTATGGAATATTTGCAAGGTAAGAGTTTTCGGTTTTACACTGCATGTTGTTGTAAACCAAGTAAATGTGGGGCCTAAGTACAAACTACATCTGTCAAATCCCACCTTCAAATCCTAGCTTGAATTTTAAAATCCCTTTTATTTTTCCTTCATTTGGCACAACTTTACCCTCCAAACCACCATGGTTCGAATCCAAGCACCAACACAATTAAAACTCAATTTTCTCTTTTAAACCGGACAACCTCCAAACCACACAGAAAGCAACTCTTGCCCTGGAACCTGAAACTGAAGAATAACTGAAGTCAACAAATGATAGAGACAGCTCTAAAACCCTGGTTAACTACAAAACCGGCCCTGAGGGCAAAATGACCAAAATGCGCCTAAGGGCTATAACTGCCCTAAAGGCCCAACCAAACAATTGAACATACCTGGGAAACTGGAATAGAATTCTGGGCGTTACAATTATTCAGTCGCATGGACCAATTCTTTCAATTAGGCCCCAAAACATTTTCGAGAATACTCTTAATTTCACGGTTCAAAACTTCAGCTTAGCCATTAGTTTGCGCGTGATAAGGAATAGCAATGTAACACTTGATATTATATTTCTGTAGCACGTGTGACATTGCTCGGCTTATGAAATGTGTTCCTTCATCACTAATAATTGCTCGCGGCGTTTCAAACCTGGTTAAAATGTTCCTATGAAGAAATCTTATAACAATTTTAGCATCATTCTTAAGTGTAGCAACTGCTTCTATCCATTTTAACACATAATCAACCGCTACCAAAATATACAAATTTCCTCATGAAAGAGGAAACGGGCCCATGAAATGGATTCCCCATACGTCGAATAATTCAACCTCTAAGATTGACGTTAAAGGCATTTCATTTTTCTCATGTTCCGCTACACATCGACGTATTATCCCATCTGCACATTGCTTATAGAGAAATGGTTCATCCCTGAAATAGAATCTTATATCATGGAAAAAATGCTTTGCTTGCTGTCGGGTAAGATGGGTTGGAATGACATGGCTTGCTAAATAATTTTCAATGTCAGCGAACCAAGGAGCATTCCTTTCTTCTACCACCGTTACCGCAAAAACTTGTTTGTCAGGAAATTTTTCTGATATGTTGAGCATTGTAGTGTCAAGCGCGATAGGTGATCTGCCACTACATTCTCACATCCCTTCTTATCCTTGATTTCTATATCAAACTCCTGCAGTAGAATGATCCATCTAAACAGTCTTGGTTTTGCATTGGCCTTGCTCATTAAATACCTTATATTAGTGTGGTCGGCGAATAATCTCACGTTGGACCCAACTTGTAAAGACCCGACCCAAAAGGGGCTCTAAATGGGCCTTTACCCCAATGCATGTATTCAAAATAAAAGACATTATGAAAAATAAATTTCGGATCCCAAGTAAAAACAGAAACATTCAACAATCAAAACATACATTTCTAAAAGCATACTCTGATCAGAGATTTATTTAAACCATTTAAACATTCCACAAGTACAAATATCTTTGGAATCCATAAAAGCGTAAGAAAACATCCTAGGGCTCCGTGCCCGTCTACATGCATTCAGGGGAAAAAACAAAAGTCAAGAGTCATGATATAATAAAATGGTCAGAGATGACAAGCAGGATTCCATGATCACGGCTCCTCCTTGACCATCCTGTCTCCCGCTTGGTTACTGTGGAAAACCACGGAATAAGGGTGAGTAACGAATTACTCAGTAAGAATCCCCAACAGGGGGTACAATACGATATACATGATCATCTAGAAGAATGTATGCAAGCCATGAGTACAAACACGAGAGCGGAGCACATAGCTAAGTCCACACTTGGACCTCGGATGCCAACTCGGGGTCTTAGTCCGGAAATACCACAACACACTATACGCTCTATACGGGAACAAGTCCCGGCCTCGGCTGTCTCGCATCGATCACGAAAGGTGCACTGGCTCAAGATCCCGAGGAGCTCTCGATCGGTATTTGTAATGAGCGTAAGCGCGCACCGCATGCTACCGCAAACTACGGGGGTGGCGGGTCTAGTGGCAAGCCGCCCGAGTTCGATCCACCATGCCTAACTAAATCTCGGATCGGTGTCACCGACATAGGGTGTGAGACACTGGACCCATGAACTATGTCGCTTTGTACCACCTTTGAGAGGCTAAGGAACCGGTCGTGGTAGGCTTACACCGAAGCGGTCCTTGCCCTAACAGTGGCAATCAGGGCTACGGCCGACACGCTAAGGGCGTGCCGATCGGCTAGGGGACGAGGCAATGCCAAGTCATCATCCCGACCGTTGGGGCATTTAACGATCCGCCACCCTCACCCAAGATTGCGGGGCGGCCGTTAGGGTTAGCTAAACCCTAACGGGATCAAGGACGGAGTACCATCTCAAATGCGTCCCTGTCGGGGATGCAAGTTACGTTATGCATCCGGCCGGATGATGCTACCTACGAACTCTAAACCATAGCAATAATAACAATTCAATCAATGCGGTCCAATACGTGCTCAACAGATACAAGGAACCTAGCATGATACTACGAAGCAAGAAGCAGATATCGAACATGCGAGAATAGAACAACCTAGCATGGGCTAACATGAGAAACAATACAAGAGTTCATGCGATCAGAATTGAGCAGAGCACCTAGGGCTAAACATGCTAATAATCATACACAGCATACAAAACAACAATCACAAATATACCGCAGGCCCACACAACTCCGGTAAGAAATCCTTACTTTGGTGGGAGGCTTCTACACACAAATCCTAAGTGCGGAACAATCCCGAGCTAGCGGCGGGAACCTAGCAAACCAATAATAATCAGCATCTAAAACGTCTAAAAACAATAGAACGGCAAGCTCGGCTCGGGGGCACTCGCGGCGCGGCGGCGAGAACTTGGAGTTCTTTGGCAGCGGGCAGCGGCAGGTGGGCGGCTGGCGCGCGCGATGACGGATGGCGGCGGCGCGCGGCTGCGCGCCACGACAAGCAAGGCGCAAAGACAGGCGCCACAGCGAGCGCAGCGCGGTGGCGAGCGCTCTGGCGTGGGGCGGCGGCTTCGGAGCGGCGCGCGCTGGCGGCGATGGCGTCGCGATAAGCGGCGCGACGCGGGCTGGGCTGGCGCGCGGCGCTGGCGAGGGCCTCTGGCGTTCAGCCGATCGGCGAGATGAAGCAGCGTCTGGTTGCTTGCTGCTGGCGCGATCGGGCGGCGTCTGGCGGGCGCCAGCAGACCGGGCGTGGGGCCCGGCTGCGAGCGACAAGGCTATTATTTCTTTGGGACGACGGCAAGGGCGCTAGGCGGGATCGGCGCGCGGCGAGGCTGCTTCAACAGATCTGGGCGTGGGGTGGCCGCCGACGACAAGCTAGCCGGCTTCTTGAATGACGAACGGCAAGGCCGCTAGGCGGATCTCGCGCGGCGAGTGGCATTGGGACGCCGCGACGATTCTTCTTGGTTTGGGCTTCTCTCGGTGGTTTGCAATCAACACAAACACACTTGGCCAAACAAACACACCAAGCGGATGAGAAGAAGAAGAGGAAGATCGATACCTACCGGAATGATGATGATCGATCCAAAGGAGCTGCAAGGATGAAGAATTCGGCAAGGCAATGGAGAGCAAAGCTTGGGCGGCCACACACTTTGGAGAAGAAGATGGACAAACCTAATTTCTATTTCATTTAACCAAATGCACCAAACACCAAAGATCCAAGATTAACTAAGATGTGATGCAGAAAGAGCAACAAGAGTAACTAATGGCTCAATTGGCACACATCCCCACAAGCTTTCCAGGAGACCCGGGTTCAAACCCCAACTGCAGCACAATTTCCTTTATTTTTACTTTTGCATCAAACCTTGCTCAAACCAAACCACAAATCCCTCCAAAAACCTACATAAATCCATCCAATAATTTTAATAACTGGAAAAGACACAAACGGCCCTGACGGCCCGACCAAATTACCAAATTACCCCTAGGGCAAACCTGGAAGACCGAGATGAAAAACCTGGGTCGTTACACAACTAGATAAGAACGAAATTTTTCTAGCATATAGACTACTGCCAGAAACTCCTTCTCAATAGTTGTGTAATTCTGATGTCCTTCAGTTAAAGTCCTGCTTGCATATTAGATGGGATGGATCAGCTTTTCTCCCTTCTGTCCCAAAATAGCTTCTATTGCGTAATCACTTGCATCACACATTAGCTCGAATCGTTTCTCCCAATAAGGTGATACCATGATGGGTGTAGAAGTCAAAGCCTTTTTAGTTGCTCAAAAACTTGCATACAGCGCAAGTCGAAATTAAAGGTTCGACCAGTCTCCAAAATCTCACACAACGGTTTCTCTATTTTCAAAAAGTCTTTAATATATTGCATGTGGATCTGCGTTAAGAAACGTTGAATACTTTTAGTGCGAACTAATCCCACTTCACGGAAGTATATGTGGTCTACAACAAGTAATAAGTAAATTATCGATCTTCACAGGGACTGGAAAACTACTCAAGGTGGTGTTCAGAATCAAAATGTAAATTGCATAAAATGTTGAGTTGAGTTGAAGTTGGTTTTGTATTGTAAGCTAAATAAATAAACAAAGAAATAGATTTGCTAAACGACAAAGAAATAGTTTTGCTAAGTTAAGACTAGACTAGGATACTCATGAATTTAGTAGCAATGCAACAACAAGAAATATGCGGTAAGGGATTCTATCATACTATGCATACAAACTACCGCTTCTGTTTTCGTACCTAGTGTTAGGTAGATGGCTCACCTGAACCGGTATCGTCAGTACACTAGTAGAGAAAAAAGAGTGTTTGAGTTAGATAGTCGTGTAACGAACTTCATGATCAGTCTTGTTATTTAGAACAAGTGAGTGTCTCGAGGGCCTCACAAGAAAGTCATGTAACGAATCCCATGGCCAAGTAAAGTGAAAAGTTAAGTTGAGATTAAATGTGTATTTGCTAGCATGTTAGACTCTACCTTGTGCATTGTACCCCTGTTGGGGAGTTCTTACTGAGTATTCTTTCATAGTCAACCTTTTTGTGGTTTTTCCACTAGGTAATTAGGGGCATCATCAAGGCAATTAGCTGGGAGATGATGAAGTGATCATGCGTGAAGCTTGTTGCCTCGGTGTTTGGTTGATAGGATAGTAGTCAGTTCCATCAACTCATTGTTGACATAATAGCATTAAAACTCTTGTTATTTTTGTTTAAAAATAACTATTTAACTCACAGCATGGATGCCTCTTCCTTGTTATTTCATTTATTTAATTATTTCAGTTGTTGAAATAAACACCTTGACCAAGGACTTTTCTATTTATTTATTTATTCAAAGGTAAATTCTACGTGAGTAGTTATTTGAAATCGAAAATTTGAAATTATGCAAGTTTGTAACTGTTTTTTAGTCAGCATGACGTGGGAAATGTAGTTTAAAATTACGGGTCCTTACACTTATTGACCAAACGTTGTTTGGCTGGTTTCAGCCATGCACATTAAAGGCCGCTTTCATAAAGCAGGAGTTTAGAACCCACTCAAGTTTAAGATCACATTGACATATGATCATTGTTAGCGAAGTAGTTGATATGATTCTATAACAAAATTACTAGATTGATCATAACAATTCTAGTTTCGGATTATGCAAAAACTCCATTTTGCATAGACGCCTGATAACTCTCAAGAATTGAGAGTTAAAGTAGCTTAAAAGAATATACTTTTTGTAAGAATTTGCTATAATTGAATGATTTAATTAGATTTTTCCCCATCATACCAAAATTTATGCTTAAACGAATCAACTTTTAGTTTTCTGCTTATGACGCATTTTAAAGGTTCGATGTAGCGAAATATGCTTGAATGTGTGCAAATTTTGAAGTTTAATAAAGAATTGATATTTTCTAGTTTGTCTGTAGCATTCCTGACGGGGCGAAGCGAAATTCACACAATGAAGAGTTTGAGCAAACGAAGCTAGCCCAAGCATTCGCCCAAGAATTCGCTAAAGCAAAGCCAGCCAAGCAATCTATATCGAAGCAAAGGGAAAAAATGGCTAATGATTTCGCTGAGGAGAAGTTGATCCCAGCACAATATCGTTTTCGAGGAGTTATCTAAACCACAGACACGTGTCAAAGATGCAAGCTTCATCCTTTCAATCCCAACCGTTGTTGGCCGACCTCTTTTGCAGAAGATTGTCGGCGGGGATCGAGGAACAGAGTATGTCAGATATGGTCCCAAGGGGACAAAGGATCATGAATCAACAGAAAAGGTCAGAGCCTTATCGCTTGAGATAGGAGTATAAATATGTAACGGCCCAGGTTTTCATCCCGGTCTTCCAGGTATGCCTTAGGGGTATTTTGGTAATTTTGTCGGGCCGTCAGGGCCGTTTATGTTTTTTTTCAGTTGTTAAAATTATTGGATGGTCTTATGTAGGATTTTGATGCTTTGTGGATGTGTTTGGGCATGGTGAGATGCAAAAGTAAAATTGGGATTTAAAGGTGTGTTTGTTGGGATTCGAACCCAGGTGGTCTGGGAGGTCAATTGTGTGTCGTTGCCAGTTGAGCCTCAAGCTGTTATTGATTCTCATTATGCGGTATATCTTGGTTAGCTATGGATCTTTGGGGTTTTGGTGCATTTGACTAAATGAAGGGAAATTAGGGTTGTGTTTTCTTTCTTCTCCAAATCCCCCTAGCCGCCCAAGCTCTCCCTCCCAAGCTTCAAGCCGAGCTCCATCTCCCCTAGCAGCCCCGTTGTTTGATCGTCATTCCAGGTAAGAGTCCTCGTCCTTTTCATCTTCTTCCGATTCAAGTCTTGCTGGCCGAGAGGAAAAGATGTGAGTTTTATGTTTTTGTGCGGCCGGCGAGAGGAGAGAAGCGGCGGCCACTGCTCGCGCCAGCACCGAAAGCGGCCAGACGGCAGACGCATCGCCCGGCCCTGCCGTCGCACAGCAGCCCCATCGCCAAGCAGCAGAGCGCCTAACCGAGCGGCCACGCCCCCGCTTATCGGACACCGATCTGATCGCCGGACGCCAAAGTGGTGTCGCTCGCTTCGAGATTGCGTCGCGATTCGATTACGCGACAAAGACGCACACCCGCCGCTTGTCCTCGCCCAATACACCACGATCCGCCGTCGCTCGGCCCATGCGGTGCGCCCGCGCCCAGCGCTCATCCGCGCGCAGATCTGTGCCCCAGCGCGTTGCCAGCACGCTCAGCCACGCAGCCCCCTGCGCCCAGCAGCGCCCAGTGTCGTGCAGCCTGTCCGTCCGCGGGTCAGCCGTGCCGTGTGAGTTGCTCTCGAGCCGAGCCCTGTTTGTTTTATTATATTTAGGCCTATAGATTGTGATATTGTTGTGCTTGTTAGGTTCTCATTAGCTAGCTCGGGATCGATCGCAGCATAGGATCTTTGTGTGTAGTTGCCTCCCGACCAAGGTAAGGATTTCTTACCGGAGTTGTGTGGGCCCTGCGATATAATATGTGATTTCTGTTTGTTTGCTTGTTTATGTTTATCAGCATGTCAGTGGATAGGTGCTCTGTTCTGAATTCTAACTGGCATGAATCTCGTATTGTTTCTCATGTTAGTTCCATGCTAGGTTGTCTTGTTCTGGCATGCTCGATATCTGTTCTTGCTTCGTAGTACCATGCTAGGTTCGTTGTTTCTGTTGAGCACATTTTGGAATGTTTGTTGTTTATGTTATAGCTTAGAGTTCAGATAGGTAGCATCATCCGGGCAAGGATGCATAACGTAACTTGCATCCACGGCAGGGATGTACGAGGCAGTACTCCGTCCCTGATCCGTCGTTAGGGTTTAGCTAACCCTAACGGCAGCCCAGTGCAATCTTGGGTGAGGGTGGCAGACTGTTAAATGCCCCTACGGTAGGGATGATGACAAGGCATTTCCTTGTCCCCGGCAGTCGGCACGTCCTCAGCGTGTTCGGCAGTAGCCCTTGATTGCCACCTGTTAGGGCAAGGATCGTTTCCTGATGTAAGCCTACCACGACTGGTTCCTTAGCCTCAGGTGCGGTGGTACAGGCTGACATAGTTCACGCGTCCAGGTCTCACACCCCTATGTCAGTGACACCGATCCACAGATTAGTTAGGCATGGTGACTGGACCAGGGCAGCTTGCCACTAGACCCAGCACCCCCCTAGTTTGCAGTAGCATGCTGTAACGGCCCAGTTTTCTATTCTGGTTTTCCAGGTGCCTTCGGTTCAAGATTCGGTTGTTCGGTTGGGTCGTTAGAGCTATTTTAACCCTTAGGGGTATTTTGGTCTTTTGCTCATCGGGCAGGATTTGTGGATTTTCAGGATTCCAAGGTAGCTCCTGCCTTTGTCGAGGCTTGATTGTTGTTGGTTGCAAGACCCAAGATGTTTGGGCTAGTCATTTGGAAGTTCGGTTGTGGTTTGGGTTTTGGCAAAATTATTGTTGTTTGAGTGCTTCCTTTGGGATTTGAGCCCTTGCCCTTAATGTTAATTTGGGAGCTTTATTTAAGTGAGTTTTATTTATTGGAAAAGATTGCTTTAGTCGGGTCTCGAAGGAGGAAGCCGTGGGAAGGGATTTTTGGTCTTTAAGGCTTATTTAAATTGGATAAGGATGGAAAAAAATAGGAAAATCCCATTTTTCCCCTTTTACTCTCTCTCACATCTCTCTCTCTCTCTCTCCCTCTCACCAAACCCGAGCCCCAAGCCCGAGCCCCAGCTCTCCCCAGCCCTACTCGCCCGGCGCGACACTGGTGCGAGCCGCCCGACTCCGAGCGCCCGCCTGTCTTTGCATCGCCTGAACCAGCGCCGCTTGATCCGAAGTCGCCCACCGCCTGTGCCGAGCCGCCACTCCCGCGTCCATGTAGCTCGTCGCGTCGCTCAGCCCGCGCGCGTTCCCTATAACCTAGATGCGTCGCTCGCTTACCGTTCCCTGTGCCGAGTCGCACCGCACACCATTGCCCAGCCGAGCTCGTGCTCGTATTTGCCCATCCGCGTCTGCGCCCCGCGCCCACGCGCCCGTGTCCCCGTCCGCGCCTGCTCCCAGCGCCCAGCTTCTGCGCGCCAATCCTGCTCCTTGCTGCCGACAGCCTGCCCTGCTGGTTGGTGTGGCCCGAGCCTTGTGGCTTCCTGGATGGTATTTCCCTAGTCTCTTCTCCCTTGGGCCCTATGTTGTTGGCTGCTATTTATTTAATTAGGTTGTTTTTATTTAATGCTTAGGTTGCTCAGGTTCAATCGCAGCTTAGGTTTCTTGTGTGTAGTTGCCTTCCGACCAGGTAAGGATTTCTTACCGGAGTTGTGTGGGCCCTGCGATATATTATGTGATTGTTGATTGTATGCTTGTTTGTGTTTATCAACATGTTAAGTGATAGGTGCTCTGTTCTGAATTCCCGACTGACATGATTTTCTATGTTGTTTCTCATGTTAGTCCATGCTAGGTAGTTTTGTTCTTGCTTCGTAGTATCATGCTAGGTTCGTTGTATCTGTTGAGCATGTATTGGATTGTTTGTTGTATCTGTTTATAGGTTTGAGATATGGTAGGTAGCATCATCCGGGCAAGAATGCATAAAGTACCTTGCATCCACGGCAGGGACGTACGAGACAGTTCTCCATCCCTGGACCCCGTTAGAGTTTAGCTAACCCTACCGGTAGGCCCTGCAATCTTGGGTGAGGGTGGCAAACTGTTAATGCCCCAACGGTCGGGATGATGACTTGGCATTTCCTTGTCCCCGGCAGCCGGCACGTCCTCAGCGTGTTTCGGCACTAGCCCTTGATTGCCACCTGATAGGGCAAGGACGGCTTCCTAGTGTAAGCCTACCACGACCGGTTCCTTAGCCTCAGGTGCGGTGGTTTAGGCTGACATAGTTCACGTGTCCAGGTCTCACACCCCTATATCAGTGACACCGATCCAGAGATTTAGTTCGGCATGGTGATGAACACTCGGGCGACTTGCCACTAGACCCGGCACACCCCCAGTCTGCAGTAGCATGGGGTGCGCGCTTACGCTCATTACAACGCCGATGGAGAGCTCCTCGGGATTGTGAGCGAGTGCACCTTTCGATCGGCGATGAGACAGCGGTGGCCGGGACTTGTTTCTCGTATAGGGCGTATTGTGTGGTGGATTATTCGGACTAAGACCACGAGATGGCATCCGATGTTTATGTGTGGATTTAAGCTATGTGCTCTATTACGTGTTTATATTCATAGCTTGCATACCTTTCTGCTAGATGACCATGTATATCGTATTGTACCCCGGTTGGGGATTCTTCCTGAGTAATTCGTTACTCACCCTTATTTTGTGGTTTTCCACAGGTAATCATGGTGCGAGACAGGATGGCTGAAGGAGGAGCTGTGATCATGGAAACCCATTGTTAAAACTCTGAGTTTATGTCTATGATTCTTTGTGTTTTATTTTCCTCTGAATGCATGTAGTTGGGCACGGAGCCCTTGGTTGTTTTTCGATTTGTATTTACTGATTCTAATCTTTGTTGTAACTATTGGAAAGTTTGAATGTTTTAAATAAATCTCTGATCAGAGTGTGTTTTGGAAATGTATTTGTCTTGGAACAGGTGCTTGGAAACAGGGACATGTTTCAGGAATTTTATGTTGACTTTTCAAATTGTTGTTTGCATGTTTTAGTTTTCACTTAGAATCCGAAAACCATTCCTTCATATTGATTTTAGTTTTGATTGCATGCATTGAGGTAAAGGCCTATTTTAGAACCCCATTCGGGTTGGGTCTTTACAGTTGGTATCAGAGCTCAGAGTCATAGATTTTGTAGACTGACCTTTTGTTGTAGGTCATTTTTCCATGATCATCAAGACTCAAGCGGTCATTATTAGTACGCCTAAGTTTACAGTTTTAGAAAAGGGTTAAGAATTTACAATACTTTTCATCTAGTATATGCCTTGTTTAGTGTTGTGGAGCGGAGACGAGCAGGTTCTGACTCGTTGTTGATTTGGGTCCAGAGCACCATCATGAAAACTTCCCGCAGTGTAAGATGTATGTTAGTAGCTTGTCGAGCTATCCAGATAGATTCAGATACAGCTGGGACATCGTTCCAGAGGGAGGTAGAGATTAGACTCTCGTAGGCCACTTGTGGCCCAGTTGTTGGTTTTCCCCTAGAGAGAGGGTGGAGGTGATTTGCCCTGGAGTACCACTTCATGAGAGGAGTTAGCTATGGCTTTGCTTATGTTGATGCTTGTGGAGCAGGTTCCAGTGTGGACTAGCCTGGGTAGTTCAAGTGTTGATCTTGAGCCTTAGCAGATTGTTTGATTGCCCAGTGAGTAGCTGCAGAGTTGGTAGCCTTCGAGGAGGTTGATGAGACATCTTTGTTCTCTTGTAAAGTGTTGTTGTTTTGCAGCCAGTAAGCCGGAACCCTGTGGTTAAGGGTGCAGCGAGCAGTGTTCCCATCGGACTTGATCCGTTGGTGGTTTCCTGTAAAGACCCGACCCGAAAGGGGCTCTAAATGGGCCTTTACCCCAATGCATGTATTCAAAATAAAAGACATTATGAAAAATAATGTTTCGGATCCCAAGTAAAAACATAAACATTCAACAATCAAAACAATTTACTCTAAAACCTGTCCCTGTTGCCAAGCACCTGTTTCAGGATAAATACATTTCTAAAAGCATACTCTGATCAGAGATTTATTTTAACCATTTAAACATTCCACAAGTACAAATATCTTTGGAATCAGTAAAACATAAGAAAACATCCTAGGGCTCCATGCCCGTCTACATGCATTGGGGAAATAACAAAAGTCAAGAGTCATGATATAATAAAATGGTCGAGAGATGACAGCAGGATTCCATGATCACGGCTCCTCCTTGACCATCCTGTCTCGCGCGCTTGGTTACCGTGGAAAACCACAGAATAAGGGTGAGTAACGAATTACTCGGTAAGAATCCCCAACCAGGGGTACAATACGATATACATGATCATCTAGAAGAATGTATGCAAGTTATGAGTACAAACAGAGCGGAGCACATAGCTAAGTCCACACTTGGACCTCGGATGCCAACTCAAGGTCTTAGTCGGAAATACCACAAAGACACTATACGCCCTATACGGAAACAAGTCCCGGCCTCACGGCTGCTCTCTCATCGATACGAAAGGTGCACGGCTCAAGATCCCGAGGAGCTCTCCGGTCGGTGTAATGAGCGTAAGCGCGCACCGCATGCTCCGCAAACTCGGAAGTGCCGGGTCTAGTGGCAAGCTGCCTGTGTTCGATCACCATGCCTAACTAAATCTCTAGATCGGTGTCACCGACATAGGGGTGTGAGACACGGACACGTGAACTATGTCGGCTGTACCACCGCACTTTGAGGCTAAGGAAGGCCGTCGTGGTAGGCTTACACCGAGAAGCGGTCCTTGCCCTAACAGTGGCAATCAAGGGCTACGGCCGAACACGCCGAGGGCGTGCCGACTGTCGAGGGCGAGGCAATGCCAAGTCATCATCCCGACCATTGGGGCATTTAACGATCGCCACCCTCACCCAAGATTGCGGGGCCGGCCGTTAGGGTTAGCTAAACCCTAACGGGATCGGGAGACGAGTACCATCTCGCACGTCCCCTCGGGGATGCAAGTTACGTTATGCATCCGGCCGGATGATGCTACCTACGAACTCTAAAACATAGCAATAATAACAATTCATTCAATGCGATCCAATACGTGCTCAGCAGATACAAGGGACCTAGCATGATACTACGAAGCAAGCGAGATATCGAACATGCCCGAATGGAACAACCTAGCATGGGCTAACATGAGAAACAATACAAGAGTTCATGCGATCAGAATTGAAACGAGCACCTAGGGCTAAACATGCTAATAATCATACAGGCATACAAAACAACAATCACAAATATACCGCGAGGCCCACACAACTCCGGTAAGAAATCCTTACCTTGGTAGGAGAGGCTTCTACACACAAATCCTAAGGCTGCGGAACAATCCCGAGCTAGCGGCGGGAACCTAGCAAACCAATAATAATCAAAGCATCTAAAACGTCTAAAA
This sequence comes from Sicyos edulis, assembly GCA_036507275.1. Taxonomy (NCBI): domain Eukaryota; kingdom Viridiplantae; phylum Streptophyta; class Magnoliopsida; order Cucurbitales; family Cucurbitaceae; genus Sicyos; species Sicyos edulis. The sequence goes on along the minus strand of CM071846.1, from coordinate 43,408,305 downwards.
AACAATAGAAACGAGCAAGCTCGGCTCGAGGCACTCACGCGCGGCACGGCGACACGAACTTGGAGTTCTTTGGTCGTATCCGCAGTGGCTGGCTGGCTGCCGGGCGCTGCTGCGTGCACGGCCGGGCGCGTCGCTGCATGCGGATGGGCGCTGGGCGCGCCATGCGCACGGAGACGACGGAACTTCAGCGCAGCGCAGCGGCCAAAGACGGGCGGCTGCTTGCGATGCGGACACGGCGAAGCCGCTCGCGAGGACGGCCGCGCGCGCGTAACGTCTGGGCGTCGCGAAGCGGCAGGCTAGGCAAGCGACACGGCGCGAAGCGCGCGAGCGTCGAGCGTCTCGCTGCCGCGCGACCTGGCGCGTGGCGTCCGGCCGGGCGATGGCCGAATAGGGGCTGGGACGGTTGGTGTGCGAGATCTGGGCGCGATAGGGGCTGTGACGGCGAGGGCTGCGACAGGCAGCGAGCGTTGGCGCGCGAGAGGGCTGCGACGGCAGATCTGGCGCGACCTGGGCGTCTGCTCGTGCGGATCTGGACGGCTGCTGCTCGGATCTGGGCGTCTGGCTCGGCGGCACAGGCGGACACAGACGACTGCAACAACACACACACACACAAGCTCTCCTTCTTACCTTTGGCCAGTAAGAACACCCAAACGAGAAGATGAAGAGGATGAAAACTTACCCGGAATGATGATGGAGTCTCGAGCTGCAAAGGGGATGAAGAAATCGGCAAGGAGAGCTTGGGAGAAAGCTTGGGCGGCCACAACTCTTTTGGAGAAGAAAACACAACAAACCTAATTCCTTTTCATTTAATCAAATGCACCAAACACCAAAGATCCAAGGTTAACTAAGATGTGATGCAGAAAGAGCAATAAGAGCACCTAATGGCTCAATTGGCACACAACCCCACAAGCTTTCCAAGAGACCCGGGTTCAAACCCCAGCTGCAGCACAATTTCCTTTATTTTTACTTTTGCATCAAACCTTGCTCAAACCAAACCACAAATCCTTCCAAAAACCTACATAAATCCATCCAATAATTTTAGTATCTGGAAAAGACACAAAAGCATGACGACGGCCAGACCAAATTACCAAATTACCCCTAGGGCATACCTGGAAGACCGGGATGAAAAACCTGGGTCGTTACAATATTCCCTCCTTTTTATGACTTTCGTCCTCGAAAGTCCATAAGACTGAAATAGCTCAGGATAATGCAATCTCATCTCGTCTTCCCGCTCCCAAGTGGCTTCCTCAGAACCCTGATTCTTCCACTGAACCTTTACCAAACGAATCTCGCGACACGCAAGCGTCTTGGTCTCAAAGGCAAGGATCCTCACCGGCTTCTCCTCGAAGTTCAAATCCTCATTGTTTGCAAAGGCTCAAAGTCCACAATGTGCGACGGTCCGGCACATCTTGCCTCAACATCGATACATGAAAAACACTATGCACCTGCCGATAGTGACGGAGGTAGGGCTAACCAGGTAAGCAACTCTGCCAATCCTCTCTAGGATCTCAAATGGACCAACAAAGCGGGGACTCAACTTCCCACGCTACCAAACCTCAAAACACCTCGCATCGGAGCAACCTTAAGGAACACATGCGACCAACCTCAAACTCCAAATCCAGACGCCGAACATCGGCGTAACTCTTCTGCCGCTCTGTTTGTCAACATACGAGCTCTAATCTTACGCACTACACCATTGGTCAAGCTGCATAACTCGGGACCCAAAACACGTCTATCACCAACCTCTTCCTGAGAACACGGGGGACCGACAACGCTTACCATACAATGCCTCGAATGGAGCCATCTCGAGATCGTCGATCGTAATCGTTGTTATAGGCAAACTCCATCAAAATCTGATCATGGTCCCAAGCGCTCAGGAAATCCAACACACAAGCCCTCAACATATCCTCGAGAATCGATTCACTCTCTCGATCGACCATCCGTCGAGGGTGAAAAGTGTCTTTGGCGCACTCTGTGCCCAAACCCTTCGAGGCGCTCTCGTAAACGAGAAGTGAACCGCGAGTCACGATCGGACATAATCCTCACCGGCACACCATGATAACGGATGATCTGTTCCAAAAACAAGCTGCGCCGCCTTTGTTCCACGGTATAAGTGTCTCTACAGGGAATGAAGTGTGCGCTCTTGGTCAAACGGTCGACTATCACCCAAATCGAGAGAACTTCCTCGGAGTCCTTGGCAAACCAGAGATAAAGTCCATGGAGATCTCTTCCCATTTCCACTGGGCACACTGGTGGCGTTTGCAACAAACCGGTGGCCTCTGCACAGGTGCCTTCACTTGGCGACAAGTGAGACACCTACCGACAAACTCTGCCACATCTCTCTTCATTCCCATCCACCGGAAGGTCCGCTTAAGGTCTCGATACATCTTGGTACCCAGGGGTGCCAAGCAAATGGGGAATGTGGGCCTCGAGAGCAACTCGCTCGCAATCTCGCAATGTCCGGAACACACAACCAGGCCTCTATAAGTCAACCCTTCATGCGGTGAATATACAAAGTCAAAGTCTCTCGTCAAGACTAACTCTGTCAACCAATCTCTTAAGTGCGGGGTCACCCAACCGGGCTGTCTATAATCTGCTCCTAATAATCGGCGGTGAGCAGTCAATCGAGCTACCTGGCGGTAACCTCACCCAACAACATCGCAACCTCGGCCCACTCGAACTCTCTCCGCAAACCGGGTGGGAACTCAACAACGCGCGCGGAGTGCGGCGTCTTTCTACTCAAAGCATCAGCCACTACATTGGCTTTACCGGATGGTACAAAATCTCGCATGATCATAATCCTTTACCAACTCCAACCATCTCCTCTGCCTCATATTCAACTCCCTTTGAGTAGCGAGATACTTGAGGCTCGGTGATCGGTAAACATCCGAATCCGCTCACCATACGGGTAATGCCTCCAAATCTTGATTGCAAACACCACTCTTTGCCAACTCCATATCATGAGTCGGGTAGTTCTCGCTCATACGGCCGGTGACGGGAAGCATAGGCAATGACCTTCCGTCTTTGCATCAACACACAACCCAATCCAAACTTGGAAGCATCATCAGAGACCACGAAACCACTGTCCCCTCCGGATCGCCAACATCAGTCTTTGAAGTCAAAGCTGCGCTTGAGCACGGCAAGGCTCTCATCACCTCTTTGTCCCAAACAAACTCGACACCCTTCCTCGTCGGACGAGTGAGGCGCGGCTATAGCGAAAAGTCTTGATTTAACCGAGCAGTAGTAGTAACTGCCAAACCAGAAAAGCTGCGAAACTCGGCAACTAAAGTCGGCTTGGCCCACGAACTCACGGCCTCAATCTTCGCGGGGTCCACGGCTATACCATCTCTCGAAACCACGTGGCCTAGGAAGGCCACCGCTCCAAACAGAAATCACATTTGGAAAACTTTGCATAAAGTGGTTTTCCCTCAAAGCCGCCGATGCACTCGCCTCAAATGCTCTGCATGGTCTTCTTTAGACCTCGAATAAATCAAAATATCGTCAATGAACACGATGTGAAGTTGTCCAAAAATGATTTGAACACCCTATCCATCATGTCCATGAACGCGGTGGGGCATTGGTCAATCCAAACGACATGACCACAAACTCATAGTGACCATATCTAGACTGAAAAGTCGTCTTAGGAATGTCGGCATCCACGATCCATGAATCGATGGTAACCGGATCTCGGATCTATCTTGGAGAACACGGAAGCTCCCTGAAGCTGATCGAACAAATCGTCAATACGGGGCAACGGATACTTATTCTTCACTGTCACCTTATTAAGCTCGCGCTAATCAATGCATAAGCGCATCGAACCATCCTTCTTCTTCACAAAGCAGAGAATGGTGCTCCCCACGGGGACACACTCGGACGGATGAAACCTCGATCAAGCATCTCCCGCAACTAAATCTTCAGTTCCTTTAGCTCATTTGGCGCCATACGATCACGGAGCCTTCGAGATAGGGAGGGTCCACGGCTCGAGCTCAATTGTGAAGTCAACTCTCTCTTGGGGCAACCCCGATAACTCCTCAGAAACACGTCCGCAAACTCCGCACGCGGCCGGTACTGATCAGCAGACAGCGAGGCGGCTCTCCCGCACAACTTGGCTAGATAGCCCCAAGCTCCATGAGCTAGCAAGCGACGAGCTTTCACGGTGACACCATCGGCGGGCAAACTCCACCACTGGACTCCACGAAACTTAAAAGTCGGGCCGACCTAGCGGCTGAACACTACTTCTTTCGGTGGCGGTCAATCAGCGCGTGGTTAGCGACTAACCACTCCATACCAAGAATCACATCAAAACCGCTCATAGGCGGAACTATGAGCGTAGCCACAAGCAACTCTCGGATATCTCGATCAGGCCATCCTGATCTTATCTCTAGCCAACATATTAACTCCGAAGGAGTTGCAACAATCAACTCAAAACCTAGAGGCTCTAATCTTAACTTAGCATGCTCAAAGCCAAACAACACAGATACAAAAGAATGCGTGAGAACGAGAATCAAACAAGACAAATGCGCGATGATCTAAAACAAGAAGCGTGCACCCGCAGCGGCATCCGTGACGCTCGGCCTCTGACGGGTCGTAGCAAACACTCGACCGCTGCTTTGCTGCTGGCCGAGCCGCCATAGTTGGTGATCACAAAAATGGGCCATGTGCCCCTCTCTACCACAACGGAAGCACAATCTAGGTCGGTCGACAAGCTTCGGCGTGGACTTTCCCACAAGTAGCACAAGCGGGAACGCACTGGGTCCTCCCTCTTTGTCGGAGTGGAAGCGGATGGAGCTCTCCGTGATCTCGATCTGAAGCGCCCTGCGGGCGCCCGCCGCCTCCCGAAAAATTAAACTTCCTCTTACGCCCCCACGGTGCTGGGACGGGGGACGCCCGAACAGAGCGGCAACAACCCGCTCAACAGGATACTTCCCATTATAGATCGTGGCTAAGCTGGGATGCCCTAGCATAAGTGTCGGGGCACGAGCCACGACATCTCGAGAAACACCACGCCTCAATCCGGATATGAACTTCCGAATCTTCACTCTGGGGTGGCTATCAAGCTATGAGCAAAATATCCATACTCCGAGAACTTCCTCTCATATTCCTCAATGGAATCGAACCCGCCTGAGTTCCGGAAGAGCTCCACCATCTTCTCTTGAGCCTCATCACCGATGAACTTTACCTTGAACTCGGCCTTGAAGAACTCCCAAGTAGCGGGTGGAGACCCGGCTAGTCTCTCGCGCAAGGTGGACTCCCACCACCATCTCATTTGTGCCTCCTAGCACATGAGCCGCACACCTCGGCCTCTGAATATCGGGGCACACCATGATCGGGAAGGTGTACTCCAAATGGGCAATCCACTGGCCGCCGCTAACGCATCACCGGTGGCATCAAACTTCTCGAGCTTCCACTTCACAAAATCCTTGACCACCTACCCAACTCCTCGGCACCCTCCGCCATATCCGCCTCTGGGGCTACTTGCTCTGTGGAGCTGGAGGTGCTCTCGTGCTCTCTTTGAACCAATCGAGTCATTTGCTCAACTGGGCTCGAGACTCTTCCCGCCAGCACGCCAACAAGGCTGGTCTCTCGCCCTCTGGTCACTCAACATGTCGACCATAAAAGCCCTCATAGACTCAAAGCAAATTCTGCTCCAAGAGCGATCTCACGGCGCTCGAGACGCCTCAACGCCCGCTTTAGGCGTAACGGGAGGAGCTCTTTGGTGGATCGCCATCGATCTCGGCTTGGGGACGATGTCCCTGCGATGATCGAGATCCGATCCACGATACCTTGTAACGACCAGTTTTTCTTCCCGGTCTTCGGTATGCCCTAGGGGTAATTTGGTAATTTGGTCGGGCCGTCGTGGTCGTTTGTGTCTTTCGATTACTAAAATTATTGGATGGTTTTTGTAGGTTTTTGGAGGGCTTGTGGTTTGGTTTGAGCAAGGTTTGATGCAAAAGTAAAAATAAAGGAATTTGTGCAAGCAGTGGGGTTTGAACCCGGGGTCTCTGGGAAGCTTGTAGAGATGTGTGCCAATTGAGCCATTAGGTGCTCTTGTTGCTCTTACGCATCACATCTTAGTTAACCTTGGATTTTGGAGTTTTGGTGCATTTGGTTAAATGGAATAGAATTAGGTTTATTCCATCTTCTTCTCCAAATCTCCTCTTGGCCGCACAAGATCTCCTCTCCATAGCCCTTGCCGATTCTTCATCCTTGCTGACTCACTTGGATCGTTCATCATCATTCCGGGTAGGTATAGATCTTCTTCTTCTTCTTCTCATCCGTTTGGTGTGCTTTTGGCCAAGTGAAAAGAGGTGTGTTGTGTGTGTTTGTGTTGATTGCGGCCCGGTCGAGAGAAGCCCGGCCAAATTTGCACGAGATCCACCGAGGATCGTGGATCGCTGTCGCGACCCTCGCCTTGCCGCGCAGACTCCCTCGACAAAGCGGTGCACGAGATCCGCCGAGGATCGCAGATCGCTGTCGCGACGCCCCCCAGTCTGTCGCGCCCAGATCTGTCGCCGTCGCACCGACTTATCGCGACGCCGGTCGGCCGAGGGAAACCATCGCCGAAGTCGCTCGCCCGTCGCCGCGCCACCGAAGCTCGCCCATTGCACGCGATCGCCCCATCGCGACGCCCTCGCCGTGTTCACGCGCCCTCGCCGTGTCCACGCGCCTAAGCGTGTCCACGCGCCCTCGCCGTGTCCGCTTGCCGAACCGCTCGCTCGCCGCACGCCAAGGCGTTCGCGCGTGCGCGTCCTGCCGAGCAACTCGCCGTGTCGCATCGCCACGCGGCGCCCGTCTGCGTGCCGCTCGCCGCTGCCGAGTCCGTCTGTCCGTGCGCCTGGCCGCGCCCAGCGCCCATCCGCGCAGAGCAGCGCCAGTAGCAATGTGGCAGGCGCAGCCGCAGCCAGCTCGGCCGTGCCCGGCTGCCAGCGGCGCTCTTGCCGTGTCATGTGCAAAGGTGAGAGTGCTCCGAGCCGAGCCTCTTTGTTTTATTATATTTTTAGGGATATGGTTATGATTGTTACTATGTTTGTAGGTTCTCGATAGCTAGCTCGGAAGTGTTCGCAGCCTAGGAATTTGTGTGTAGAAGTCTTGAGACCAAGGTAAGGATTTCTTACACAGGGGTTGTGTGGACCTGCATGCGGTATATTTGTGATTGTTGTTTTGTATGCTGTGTATGATTACTAGCATGTTTAGCCCTAGGTGCTCTTCAATTCTGATGGCATGAACTCTTGTATTGTTTCTCATGTTAGCCCATGCTAGGTTGTTCTATTCTAGCATGTTTGATACTGTTCTTGCTTCGTAGTATCATGCTAGGTTCCTTGTATCATTGAGCACGTATTGGGTGCATTGATTGAATCGTTATTATTGTTAAGGTTTAGAATTGGGTAGATAGCATCATCGGGCCCGATGCATAAAGTATCTTGCATCTATGGCAAGGACGTTCGAGACGATTCTCCGTCCTTGGACCCCGTGAGGATTAGCTATCCCAACCGGTAGGCCCCGCAATCTCGGGTGAGGGTGGTAGTCTAAGCGATGCCCCAACGGTCGGGATGATGACTTGGCAATGCCTAGTCCCGGCGGCCGGCACGTCCTCGGCGTGTTGGCAAAGAGCCCTTGATTGCCACTGTTAAGGTAAGGGCGGCTCTGGTGTAAGCCTACCATGACCCGTTCCTTAGCCTCAAAGTGCGGTACAGTGGTGACATAGTTCACGTGTCGAGTCTCACACCCCTATGTCGGTGACACCGATCCGAGAGATTTAGTTAGGCGTGGTATCCGGATATGGGCGGCTTTCCACTAGAACCGGCACCCCATAGTGCAGTAGAAGCACGCGGTGCGTCCTTACGCTCATTCTGGCGCCGACAGGAGAGCTCCTCGGGATCTTGAGCTAGTGCACCTTTCGTATCGACGATGAGACAGCCGAGGCGGGACTTGTTCCCGTATAGCGCATTTAGTATGTTGTGGTATTTCCGGACTAAGACCACGAGTTGGCATCCGAGGTCCAAGTGTGGACTTAGCTATGTGCTCCGCTCTGTGTTTGTACTCATAGCTTGCATACATTCTTCTAGATGATCATGTATATCGTATTGTACCCCGGTTGGGGATTCTTCTTTGGGTAATTCGTTACTCACCCTTATTCTCGTTGTTTTCCACGGGTAATCAAGGCGGGAGACAGGATGGTGAAAGGAGGAGCTGTGATCATGGAATCTCTTTGTCATCTCACGATTATTTTATTTTATCATGACTCTTGACTTTTGTTATTTCCCTTGAATACATGTAGACGGGCACAGAGCCCCAGGATGTTTTCTTACGTTTTATGGATTCCAGCATATTTGTACTTGTGGATTGTTTTAATGGTTTAAATAAATCTACGATCGGTGTATGCTTTTAGAAATGTATGTTTTGGTTGTTGAATGTTTCTGTTTTTACTTGGGATCCGAAATGTATTTTTCATAATGTCTTTTATTTTCTTTGCATGCATTGGGGTAAAGGCCCATTTAGCCCCTTTTTGGGTGGTCTTTCTGATTGGTATCGAGTGAGAGTCATAGATTCTCGTAGAGTGACCTTTTGTTGTAGGTCGTTTTGCCATGATCATCGGCACTCAAGCGGTCATCAGTACGCCTAAGTTTACTATTTGTTGTTGAAAAAGGGTTAAGAATTTACAATACCTATCATCTAGTGTATGCCTTGTTTGGTGTTGTGGAGTGGTGACAGCGGTGTTTTGATTCATTGTTGGTTTGGATGTAGATCGCCAAAGACATGCGATCCGCATCGGGAGAGGAGGTTCGAGAGCGGTCGAGGTATCGGGATCGGATCTCGATCTGCAGAGGACATCGTCCCAAGCCGACATCGATGGCATTCCACCAGCAGCTCCTCTGTTACGCCTAGAGCGGGCGTTAAAGCGATCGAGTGCCGTGAGGCGCTCTGGAGAGCGAGTTTGCCGAGTCTATGAGGGCTTTTATGGTCGCATGTTGAGTGACCGAGGGCGAGACCTGTGCCTTGTTGGCGGCGCAGCGGGAAGAGTCCCGAGCCCAGATCGAGCGGTGACTCGATTGGTTCAAAGTGAGCTCAAGAGCACCTCCGGCTCCTCGAGAGCAAGTAGCCCAAGAGGCAGATATGGCAGAGGGTGCCGAGGAATTGGGTAGGTGGTGAAGGATTTTGTGAAGTGGAAGCCGAGAAGTTTGATGCCACCGGTGATGCGTTAGCGGCGGCCGGTGGATTGCCCATCTGGAGTACACCTTCCCGATCATGGTGTGCCCCGATATTTGAGGCCGAGGTGTGCGGCTCATGTGCTAGGAGGCACAATGAGATGGTGGTGGGAGTCCACCTTGAGCGAGAGACCAGCTAGGTCTCCACCCGCTACTTGGGAGTTCTTCAAGGTGAGTTCAAGGTAAAGTTCATCGGTGATGAGGCTCAAGAGAAGATGGTGGAGCTCTTCCGAACACTGAAGCGGTGGTTCGATTCCATTGAGGATTATGAGCGCAAGTTCTCGAGTATGGATATTTTGCTCCTCGGTTGATTGCCACCCCGGGTGAAGATTCGGAAGTTTATATCTGGATTGAGGCGGTGGTGTTTCCCGAGATGTCGTGGCTCGGGCCCCGACACTTATGCTAGGGCCATCCCGGTTGGCCACGATCTATAATGGGAAGTATCTGCTGGCGGGTGGTTGCCGCTCTGTTCGGCGTCTGTTCAGTGCGATGGGCGTAAGAGAAAGTTTGAGTTTAGGGGTGGCGGCGGCGCCGCCAAGGGCGATTCAAAACCGGGATCGCATAGGCCCCGATCCGTTTCGGCCTCAAATGGCGAGGCGGTCCCGAGCGAGTTCTGCTTGTGCTTCTTGCGGGAGGACCCACTGGAGCTTGCGAGCGGGGCCCCAGTGTGTTTTCGTTGTGGTAAAGAGGGACATATGCTCCGTTTCTGTCCTCGGCCCGGCTTTGGCGGCTCGGCCAGTAGCAGTGCGAGCAGGTCGAGTGTTTGCTACGACCCGTCGGGGAGGCCGAGCGCACGGATGCCGCTGTGGCGGAGTGCGCTTCTTGTTTTAGATCAACTGCGCATTTGTCTTGTTTGATTACAGTTCTACGCATTCATTTGTATCTGTGTTGTTTTCTTGAGCATGCTAAGTTGAGACTAGAGCCTCTAGGTTTTGAGTTATCTGTTGCAACTCTTTCGGGAGTTAGTATGTTGGCTAGAGATATGATTAGGGATGGCCGGATCAAGATATCCAGGAGAGTTGCTTGGGGCTACGCTCATAGTTACGCCTATGAGCGGTTTTGATGTGATTCTTGGTATGGAGTGGTTATTTGCTAACCACGCGTTGATTGACCGCCACCGGAAAGAAGTAGTGTTTAGGCCGCCGGTCGGCCCGGACAAGTTTCGTGGAGTCGAGGTGGAGTTTGCCCGCCGATGGTGTCACCGTGAAAGCTCGTCGTTTGCTAGCTCATGGAGCTTGGGGTTACCTAGCCAAGTTGTGCGTGGAGAGCCGTCCCTTGCTGATTGTCGATCAGTCTTGCCGGTCGTGCGGTGTTCGCGGATGTGTTTCGAGGAGTTCTGGGGTTGCCCCAAAGAGAGAGGTTGACTTCATTATTGAGCTCGAGCCAGGACCCTCCCTATCTCGAAGGCTCCATATCGCATGGCGCCAGTGAGTTAAAGGGCGAAGATTGATTGCGGGAGATGTTAGACCGAGGGTTCATCCGTCCGAGTGTGTCCCCGTGGGAGCACCGATTCTGTTTGTGAAAAGAAGGATGGTTCTATGCGCTTATGTATTGATTACCGCGAGCTTAATAAGGTGATGATGAAGAATAAGTATCCGTTGCCCCGTATCGATGATTTGTTCGATCGCCTTCAGGAGCTTCGTGTTCTCCAAGATAGATCCGAGATCCGGTTACCATCGATTTGCGGATCGGGGATGCCGACATTCCTAAGACGACTTCGAGTCCGGATATGGTCACTATGAGTTTGTGGTTATGTCGTTTGGATTGACCAATGCCCGGCCAGCGTTCATGGACATGATGGATAGGGTGTTCAAATCATTTTTGGACAACCGTCATTGTGTTCATTGGCGATATTCGATTTATTCGAGGTCTAAAGAAGACCATGCGGCGCATCCGAGGCGAGTATTGGCGGCTTTGAGGGAAAACCGGCTTTATGCGAAGTTTTCCAAATGTGATTCTGGTTGGAGCGGTGGCCTCCTAGGCCACGTGGTTTCGAGAGATGGTATAGCCGTGGACCCCGCGAAGATTGAGGCCGTGAGTTCATGGGCCAAGCCGACCGATTGCCGAGATTCGCGACTTTACAGGTTTGGCGAGTTACTACCGTCGGTTCGTCAAGGACTTTTCCGCTTTAGCCTCGCCCCTCACTCGGTGACGAGGAAGGGTGTCGAGTTTGTTTGGGACAGCGAGTGTGATGAGAGCTTTGCGTGCTCAAGCGTAGTTTGACTTCAAGACGGTGTTGGCGATCCGGAGGGGACAGGTGGTTTCGTGGTCTCTGATGATGCTTCCAAGTTTGGATTAGGTTGTGTGTTGATGCAGACACGGGAAGGTCATTGCCTATGCTTTCCGTCATTTGAAGCCGTATGAGCGAGAACTACCCGACTCATGATATGGAGTTGGCGCGAGTGGTGTTTGCACCGAAGATTTGGAGGCATTACGTATCGTGAGCGGATTCGGATGTTTACCGATCACCACGAGCCTCAAGTATCTCATTTACTCGAGAAGGAGTTGAATATGAGGCGAGAGGAGATGGTTAGAGTTGGTAAAGGATTATGACTGCGAGATTTTGTACCATCCGGGTAAAGCCAACGTAGTGGCCGATGCTTTGAGTAGAAAGACGTCGCACTCTGCGGCGTTGTTGAGTTTCAGCCCGGTTTGCGGAGAGAGTTCGAGCGGCCGAGGTTGCGATGTTGTTGGGTGAGGTTACCGCCGTGGTAGCTCGATTGTCCTGCTCACCGTCGATTAGGCAAATGGATTATAGACGGACGGTTGGGTGACCCCGCACTTAAGAGATTGGTTGATGAGTTAGTGCCGACGGTGACTTTGACTTTGTATATTCACCAGACGGTGGGTTGACTTATAGAGGCCGGTTGTGTGTTCCGGACATTGCGAGTTTATGAGCGAGTTGCTCTGAGGCCCCTGATTCCCCTTTTGCTTGGCACCCGGGGTACCAAGATGTATCGAGACCTTAAGCGGACCTTACGGTGGATGGGAATGAAGAGAGATGTGGCAGAGTTTGTCGGTAGGTGTCTCACTTGTCGGCAAGTGAAGGCACCTAGATAGAGGCCGGTGGTTTGTTGCAACCAAAGTGAGTGTGCCCTGATGGAAGTGGGAAGAGATCTCCATGGACTTTATCTACGTTTGCCAAGGACTCAGGAAGTTCTCTCGATTTGGGTGATAGTCGACCGTTTGACCAAGAGCGCACACTTCATTCCCGGTAGAGACACTTATACCGTGGAACAAAGGCGCAGATTGTTTTTGGAGCAGATCATCCGTTATCATGGTGTGCCGGTGAGGATTGTGTCCGATCGTGACTCGCGGTTCACTTCTCGTTTCTCGAGAGCGCTCGAAGGGTTTGGGCACAGAGGCCAAGCCTGACTTTTCACCCTCGAGACGGATGGTCGGTCGAGAGAGTGAATCGATTCTCGAGGATATGTTGAGGGCTTGTGTGTTGGATTTCCCGAGCGATTGGGACCGAGATCTCGTACTTGATGGAGTTTTCCTATAACAACGATTACGATCGGCGATTCGGAGATGGCTCCATTCGAGGCTTTGTATGGTAAGCGTTGTCGGTCCCCGTGTTGCGGGAAGAGGTTGGTGATAGACGAGTTTTGGGTCCCGACCACTGCAGATTGACCAATGGTGCGGTCTGAGAAGATTAGAGCTCGTATGTTGACAAGCGAGCAGAGAGAGAGTTACGCCGATGTTCGGCGTCGAGATTTGGAGTTTGAGGTTGGTCGGCATGTGTTCCTTAAGGTTGCTCCGTCGCGAGGTGTTACGAGGTTTGGTAAGCGTGGGAAGTTGAGTCCCCGTTTTGTTGGTCCATTTGAGATCCTAGAGAGGATTGGGCAGAGTTGCTTACCGGTTAGCCCTACCTCCGTCACTATCAGCGGTGCATAGTGTTTTTCATGTATCGATGTTGAGGCAAGATGTGCCGGACCCGTCGCACATTGTGGACTTTGAGCCTTTGCGGTGAATGAGGATTTGAACTTCGAGGAGAAGCCGGTGAGGATCCTTGCCTTTGAGACCAAGGCGTTGCGTAATCGCGAGATTCGTTTGGTAAAGGTTCAATGGAAGAATCGGGGTTCGAGGAAGCCACTTGGGAGCGGGAAGGCGAGATGAGGTTGCATTACCCTCGTAAGTTTTGTCTTAAGGACTTTCGAGGACGAAAGTCATAAAAAGGAGGGAATATTGTAACGACCTGAGTTTTTCTTCCGGTCTTCGGTATGCCCTAGGGGTAATTTGGTAATTTGGTCGGGCCGTCGGTCGTTTGTGTCTTTTCGATTACTAAAATTATTGGATGGTTTTTGTAGGGGTTTGTGGTTTGGTTTGAGCAAGGTTTGTTGCAAAAGTAAAAATAAAGGGATTTGTCTTTGCAGTAGGGGTTTGAACCGGGTCTCTGGGAAGCTTGTAGAGTTGTGTGCCAATTGAGCCATTAGGTGCTCTTGCTCTTTCTTCGCATCACATCTTAGTTAACCTTGGATTTTGGAGCTTTGGTGCATTTGGTTAAATGAAATAGAATTAGGTTTATTCCATCTTCTTCTCCAAATCCCCTCTTGGCCGCACAAGCTCTCCTCTCAATAGCCTTGCCGATTCTTCATCCTTGCGGCTCCCTTGGTTCGTTCATCATCATTAGGGTAGGTATTGATCTTCTTCTTCTTCTTCTCATCCGTTTGGTGTGCGTTTGGCCAAGTGAAAAGAGGTGTGTTGTGTGTGTTTGTGTTGATTGCGGCCCCACCGAGAGAAGCCCAACCCAGAAAGACTGATCGCCCTGTCGTCGCACGCCCGGCCGGTCGAGATCGCGACGCCGGATCGCGCCCAGAAAAGCAGCAGAAGCCTGGATCGCCCCTGCCGTCGCACGATTCGCCGTCGCTCACGAGTCGCCGGATCTGTTGAAGCAGCCGCCGCGACGCCATCGCTCGCGGATCGCGCGCGCAGCGAGCGCTAAAGACGCCGGCGATCGCGCGCCGCGCGAGACGTTCGCCGCGCGCCCGCCCGACGCGTTCGCCGCGCGCGCCGCCCGAGCGTTCGCCCGCGCGCGGCGTCCCTACCGAAGCCGCTCGCCGTGTCCGCATCGCACGCCCGGCGCCGCGGCGCGCCGCCCGAGACGCTCGCCGCGCGCGCGCGTGTGTCCTGCTGCCGCCGTGCGGTAGCGCGGCAGCCCGCGTCCCTGCCGTGTCGTGCGGTAGCGGCCAGGCGCCAGCCACTGCCGTGCGGCTTGCAGCGGCTCCAAGCTCGTGGTCGTCGTCGTGCGCGTGAGTTCCCGAGCCGTGCTTGCATTCTATTGTTGTTTAGACATTTTAGATGCTGATTATTGTTGGTTTGCTAGGTTCCGCTCGCTAGCTCGGGATTGTTCCGCAACTTAGGATTTGTGTGTAGAAGCCTCCCGGACCAAGGTAAGGATTTCTTACAGGAGTTGTGTGGGCCCTGCGGTATATTTGTGATTGTTGCTTTGTATGCCTGTGTATGATTACTAGCATGTTTAGCCCTAGGTGCTCTGTTGCGAATTCCTCGATGGCATGAACTCTTGTATTGTTTCTCATGTTAGCCCATGCTAGGTTGTTCCATTCGGCATGTTCGATATCTGTCTTGCTTCGTAGTATCATGCTAGGTTCCTTGTATCCATTGAGCACGTATTGGACCGCATTGTTTGAATTATTATTATTGCTATGGTTTAGAGTTCGGGTAGGTAGCATCATCGGGCGGATGCATAACGTAACTTGCATCCCCAGAGAGGCGTCACGAGATGGTACTCAGTCCACGATCCCGTTAGGGTTTAGCTAACCCTAACGGTGGCCCCGCAATCTTGGGTGAGGGTGGCGATCGTTAAATGCCCCAACGGTCGGGATGATGACTTGGCATTGCCTGCGTCCCGGCGATCGGCACGTCCTCGGCGTGTTCGGCCGTAGCCCTTGATTGCCACTGTTAGGGCAAGGACCGCTTCTCGGTGTAAGCCTACCACGGCCGGTTCCTTAGCCTCGGGTGCGGTGGTTCAGTGACATAGTTCGCGTGTCCAGTCTCACACCCCTATGTCGGTGACACCGATCCGAGAGATTTAGTTAGGCATGGTGATCGAACACGGGCGGCTTGCCACTAGACCCGGCACCCCGAGTTTGCGGTAGCATGCGGTGCGCGCTTACGCTCGCTCATTAGCGCCGATCGAGAGCTCCTCGGGATCTTGAGCGATGCACCTTTCGTATCGGCGATGAGATAAGCCGAGGCCGGGACTTGTTCCCGTATAGCGCGTTTAGTGTGTTGTGGTATTTCCGGACTAAGACCACGAGTTGGCATCCGAGGTCCAAGTGTGGACTTAGCTATGTGCTCCGCTCTGTGTTTGTACTCATAGCTTGCATACGTTCTTCTAGATGATCATGTATATCGTATTGTACCCGGTTGGGGATTCTTCTTACTGGTAATTCGTTACTCACCCTTATTACGTGGTTTTCCACGGGTAATCAAGCGGGAGACAGGATGGTGAAGGGAAGGCGTGATCATGGAATCTGCTTTGTCATCTCCGATTATTTTATTTTATCATGACTCTTGACTTTTGTTATTTCCCTGAATGCATGTAGGCGGGCACAGAGCCCGGGATGTTTTCTTACGTTTTATGGATTCCAAGCATATTTGTACTTGTGGATTGTTTTAATGGTTTAAATAAATCTCTCGATCGAGTATGCTTTTAGAAATGTATGTTTTGGTTGTTGAATGTTTTCATTTTTACTTGGGATCCAAATGTATTTTTCATAATGTTTTTATTTTCACTACATGCATTGGGGTAAAGGCCCATTTAGAGCCCCTTTTGGGTCGGGTCTTTCTGATTGGTATCGAGCTCGAGTCATAGATTCTGTGAGACCCGACCTTTTGTTGTAGGTCGTTTTTCCATGATCATCAAGACTCCGGCGGTCATCAGTACGCCTAGATTTATTGTTTTAGAAAGGACAAGGGTTAAGAATTTACAATACCTATCATCTAGTGTATGCCTTGTTTGGTGTTGTGGAATGGTGACAGCGAGTTTTGATTCGTTGTTGGTTTGGATGTAGATCGCCAAACATGCTAGTCCCCCGCATGGAGAGAGGAGGTTCGAGAGCGGTCGAGGTATCGGGATCGGATCGATCATCTGCAGAGGACATCGTCCCAAGGCGACATCGATGGCATTCCACCAGCGGCTCCTCTGTTACGCCTAGAGCGGGCGTTGAGGCGATCGAGCGCCGTGAGGCGCTCCCGGAGTAGAGTTTCTTTGAGTCTATGAGGGCTTTTATGGTCAGCATGTTGAGTGACACGAGGCGAGAGACCTGAGGCCTTGTTAGCGCAGCGAGGAAGAGTCCCGAGCCCGGATCGAGCGGTGATTCGATTGGTTCAAAGAGAGCTCGGTAGCACCTCGGCTCCTCAGAGCAAGTAGCCCCAGAGGCGAGATATGGCGAGGGTGCCGAGGAGTTGGGTAGGTGGTGAAGGATTTTGTGAAGTGGAAGCTCGAGAAGTTTGATGCCACGGCGATGCGCTAGCGGCGGCCAGTGGATTGCCCATTTGGAGTACACCTTCACGATCATGGTGTGCCCCGATATTCAGAGGCCGAGATGTGCGGCTCATGTGCTAGGAGGCACAATGAGATGGTGGTGGGAGTCCACCTTGAGCGAGAGACCGGTGGGTCTCCACCCGCTACTTGGGAGTTCTTCAAGGTGAGTTCAAGGTAAAGTTCATCGGTGATGAGGCTCAAGAGAAGATGGTGGAGCTCTTCCAGAAACTGGCGAGGTTTCGATTCCATTGAGGAATATGAGCGCAAGTTCTCAGAGTATGGATATTTTGCTCCTCGGTTGATTGCCACCCGAGTGAAGATTCGGAAGTTCATATCTGGATTGAGGCGTGGTGTTTCCCAGGATGTCGGGGCTCACGCCCCGACACTTATGCTAGGGCTGCCCGATTAGCCACGATCTATAATGGGAAGTATCCTGCTTTGGCGGGTTGTTGCCGCTCTGTTGGTCGTCTGTCCCGGCATTGGGGCGAGAAGAAGTTTGACTTTCGGGAGGCGGCGGCGCCGCCAAGGGCGATTGCAGCAGAGAGATCGGAGAGCTCATCCGTTTCAGCCCGGCAGCGGGGAGGA
Organism: Sicyos edulis; assembly: GCA_036507275.1. Taxonomy (NCBI): domain Eukaryota; kingdom Viridiplantae; phylum Streptophyta; class Magnoliopsida; order Cucurbitales; family Cucurbitaceae; genus Sicyos; species Sicyos edulis. The sequence goes on along the minus strand of CM071846.1, from coordinate 43,391,004 downwards.
CCCGAGCGATTTCCGCTTGTGCTACACGTGGGAAAGTCCACGCCGGAGCTTGTCACTGGACCTAGATTGTGCTACCGTTGTGGTAGAGAGGACACATGGCCCGTTTTTGTGATCGGCCCGGCTATGGCGGCTCGGCCAGGCAGCAAAGGCAGGTCGAGTGTTTGCTATGACCCGTCAGAGGCCGAGCGTCACGGATGCACTGCCGTGTGGCGAGTACGCTTCTTGTTTTAGATCAACTGCGCATTTGTCTTGTTTGATTCTCGGTTCCACGCATTCATTTGTATCGTGTTGTTTCTTTGAGCATGCTAAGTTAAGACTAGAGCCTCTAGGTTTCGAGTTATCTGTTGCAACTCCTCGGGAGTTAATATGTTGGCTAGAGATAAGATTAAGGATGGCCGGATCGAGATATCCGGAGAGTTGCTTGTGGCTACGCTCATAGTTACGCCTATGAGCGGTTTTGATGTGATTCTTGGTATGGAGTGGTTAGTGCTAACCACGCGTTGATTGACCGCCACCGGAAAGAAGTAGTGTTCAGAGCGCCACGTCGGCCCGACTTTAAGTTTCGTGGAGTCGGGGTGGAGTTTGCCCGCCGATGGTGTCACCGTGAAAGCTCGTCGTTTGCTAGCTCATGGAGCTTGGGGCTATCTAGCCAAGTTGTGCGGGAAGAGCCGCCCCTCATTTGTCTGATTGATTAGGTACCGGTCGTGCGGGGAGTTTGCGGACGTGTTTCTCGAGGAGTTACTGGGGTTTCCCAAAGAGAGAGGTTGACTTCATTATTGAGCTCGAGGCAGGACCCTCCCTATCTCGAAGGCTCCGTATCGCATGGCGCGCCAGTGAGTTAAAGGCGAAGATTTCATTTGCAGGAGATGTTAGACCGAGGGTTCATCCGTCCGAGTGTGTCCCGTGGGGAGCACGATTCTGTTTGTGAAAAAGAAGGATGGTTCTATGCGCTTATGTATTGATTACCGCGAGCTTAATAAGGTGATGATGAAGAATAAGTATCCGTTGCCCCGTATCGATGATTTGTTCGATCGGCTTCAGGAGCTTCGTGTTCTCCAAGATAGATCACGAGATCCGGTTACCATCGATTGCGGATCGGGATGCCGACATTCCTAAGACGACTTTCGAGTCGGATATGGTCACTATGAGTTTGTGGTTATGTCGTTTCGATTGACCAATGCCCCACCGCGTTCATGGACATGATGGATAGGGTGTTCAAGTCATTTTTGGACGGCCGTCATTGTGTTCATTGGCGATATTCGATTTATTCGAGGTCTAAAGAAGACCATGCAGAGCATCCGAGGCGAGTATTGGCGGCTTTGAGGGAAAACCCGGCTTTATGCGAAGTTTTCCAAATGTGATTTGGTTGGAGCGGTGGCCTTCCTAGGCCACGTGGTTTCGAGAGATGGTATAGCCGTGGACCCCGCGAAGATTGAGGCCGTGAGTTCATGGGCCAAGCCGACTTCAGATGCCGAGATTCGCGACTTTACGGGTTTGGCGAGTTACTACCGTCGGTTCGTCAAGGACTTTTCGGCTTTAGCCTCGCCCCTCACTCGTCGGCGAGGAAGGGTGTCGAGTTTGTTTGGGGACAGCAGTGTGATGAGAGCTTTGCCGGGCTCAAGCGCAGATTTGACTTCAAGCACGATGTTGGCGATCCGGAGAGGACAGTGGTTTCGTGGTCTCTGATGATGCTTCCAAGTTTGGATTAGGTTGTGTGTTGATGCAAAGACGGGAAGGTCATTGCCTATGCTTCCGTCATTTGAAGCCGTATGAGCAGAACTACCCGACTCATGATATGGAGTTGGCGGCGGTGGTGTTTGCAATGAAGATTTGGAGGCATTACCGTATGGTGAGCGGATTGAGATGTTTACCGATCACGAGCCTCAAGTATCTGTTTACTCGAAGGAGTTGAATATGAGGCGAGAGGAGATGGTTAGAGTTGGTAAAGGATTATGATCTGCGAGATTTTGTACCATCCGGTAAAGCCAATGTAGTGGCCGATGCTTTGAGCGAGTAAAGAGCGTCGCACTCTGCGGCGTTGTTGAGTTCCCAGCCCAGTTTGCGAGAGAGTTCGAGCGGGCCGTGGTTGCGATGTTGTTGGGAGAGGTTACCGCCGAGGTAGCTCGATTGGACTATTCACCGCGTCGATTCGGCAATGGATTATAGACGACCAGTTGGGTGACCCGCACTTAAGAGATTGGTTGTGAGTTAGTCTTGACGGTGACTTTGACTTTGTATATTCACCGCAGTGGGTTGACTTATAGAGGCGGTTGTGTGTTCCGGACATTGCGGAGTTTGCGAGCCGAGTTGCTCGGAGGCCTGATTCCCCTTTTGCTTGGCACCCTGTGGGTACCAAGATGTATCGAGACCTTAAGCGGACCTTACGGTGGATGGGAATGAAGAGAGATGTGGGCGAGTTTGTCGTAGGTGTCTCACTTGTCGGCAAGTGAAGGCACCCAGCGAGAGGCCGGTGGTTTGTTGCAAAAGCCATCGAGTGTACCCCAGTGGAAATGGGAAGAGATCTCCATGGACTTTATCTACGGTTTGCCAAGGACTCCGAGGAAGTTCTCTCGATTTGGGTGATAGTCGACCGTTTGACCAAGAGCGCACACTTCATTCGGGAGAGACACTTATACCGTGGAGCAAAGGCGCGCATTTGTTTTTGGAGCAGATTATCCGTTATCATGGTGTGCCGGTGAGGATTGTGTCCGATCGTGACTCATGGTTCACTTCTCGTTTCGGAGAGCGCTCGAGAAGGGTTTGGGCACAGAGTGCGATTTCAAAGATGACTTTTCACCCTCAGACGGATGGTCGGGTGAGAGAGTGAATCGATTCTCGAGGATATGTTGAGGGCTTGTGTGTTGGATTTCCCGAGCGATTGGGACGATATACATACTTGATGGAGTTTGCCTATAACAACGATTACGATCGGCGATTGAGATGGCTCCATTCGAGGCATTGTATGGTAAGCGTTATCGATCCCTTGTGTTCGGGAAGAGGTTGGCGATAGACGAGTTTTGGGTCCCGATTACTGCGATTGACCAATGAGTGCAGTGCGAGAAGATTAGAGCTCGTATGTTGACAAATTTCAGAGCAGAGCGAGAAGAGTTACGCCGATGTTTGGCGTCGAGATTTGGAGTTTGAGGTTGGTCGGCATGTGTTCCTTAAGGTTGCTCCGTCGCGAGGTGTTACGAGGTTTGTAAGCGTGGGAAGTTGAGTCCCCGTTTTGTTGGTCCATTTGAGATCCTAGAGAGAGGATTGCAGAGTTGCTTACCGGTTAGCCCTACCTCCGTCACTATCGGCGGTGCATAGTGTTTTTCATGTATCGATGTTGAGCGGTATGTGCCGGACCCGTCGCACATTGTGGACTTTGAGCCTTTGCGGTGAATGAGGATTTGAACTTCGAGGAGAAGCCGGTGAGGATCCTTGCCTTTGAGACCAAGGCGTTGCGTAATCGCGAGATTCGTTTAGTAAAGGTTGATGGAAGAATCGGGGTTACGAGGAAGCCACTTGGGAGCGGGAAGACGAGATGAGGTTGCATTACCACTGGTTGTTTCTGTCTTAAGGACTTTCGAGGACGAAAGTCATAAAAAGGAGGAATATTGTAACGACCGTGTTTTTCTTCCGGTCTTCAGGTATGCCCTAGGGGTAATTTGGTAATTTGGTCGGGCCGTCGTGGTCGTTTGTGTCTTTCGATTACTAAAATTATTGGATGGTTTTGTAGGGGTTTGTGGTTTGGTTTGAGCAAGGTTTGTTGCAAAAGTAAAAATAAAGGGATTTGTCTTTTTGTAGGGGTTTGAACCGGGTCTCTGGGAAGCTTGTAGAGTTGTGTGCCAATTGAGCCATTAGGTGCTCTTGTTGCTCTTCTCGCATCACATCTTAGTTAACCTTGGATTTTGGAGCTTTGGTGCATTTGGTTAAATGAAATAGAATTAGGTTTATTCCATCTTCTTCTCCAAATCCCCTCTTGGCCGCACAAGCTCTCCCTCTCAATAGCCTTGCCGATTCTTCATCCTTGCAGCTCCCTTGGTTCGTTCATCATCATTCCGGGTAGGTATTGATCTTCTTCTTCTTCTTCTCATCCGTTTGGTGTGCGTTTGGCCAAGTGAAAAGAGGTGTGTTGTGTGTGTTTGTGTTGATTGCAGCCAGCCGAGAGAAGCCCAGCCAGCAGCACAGATCGCCCCTGTCGTCGCACGTCCAGCCGGTCGGATCGCGACGCGGATCGGCGCGCGGCAGCAGCAAGAAGCCTGATCGCCCCTGCCGTCGCACGGTTCGCCGTCGCTCACCAGTCGCCGGATCTGTTGAAGCCACTGCCGCCGACGCCATCGCGCGCGCGGATCGCGCGGGCAGCAGAGCGCGCCGACGCCCGGCCGATCGCGCGCCTTCGCCCGAGCGTTCGCCGCCGCGCTTTCGCCCGAGCGTTCGCCGCGCGCGCGTCCCTACCAGCCGCTGCGCGCGTGTCGCATCGCACACCGGCGCGCCGCGCCGCCGCCCGACCGCTCGCCCGCTCGCGCGTGTCCTGCGTGCCGTGCCGTCAGCAGCGCGGCGGCGCGCGTCCCTGCCGTGCGTGTGCCAGCGCGGCGGCGCCCCAGCGCTGCCGTGCCGGCTTGCGGCCGGCTCCAAGCTCGTGTCGTGCGTCGCGCGTGAGTTCCCGAGCCGAGCTTTAACGTTTCTATTGTTGTTTAGACATTTTAGATGCTGATTATTGTTGGTTTGCTAGGTTCCCGCTCGCTAGCTCGGGATTGTTCCATGACTTAGGATTTGTGTGTAGAAGCCTCCCGACCAAGGTAAGGATTTCTTACCGGAGTTGTGTGGGCCTGCGGTATATTTGTGATTGTTGCTTTGTATGCTGTGTATGATTACTAGCATGTTTAGCCCTAGGTGCTCTGTTCAATTCTGATTGGCATGAACTCTTGTATTGTTTCTCATGTTAGCCCATGCTAGGTTGTTCCATCTCGGCATGTTCGATATCTCATCTTGCTTCGTAGTATCATGCTAGGTTCCTTGTATCTGTTGAGCACGTATTGGTGCATTGTTTGAATTATTATTATTGCTATGGTTTAGAGTTCATGTAGGTAGCATCATCCGGGCCGGATGCATAACGTAACTTGCATCCCCGAGCGAGGGGACGCACGAGATGGTACTCCGTCACGATCCCGTTAGGGTTTAGCTAACCCTAACGGTGGCCCCGCAATCTTGGGTGAGGGTGGCGATCGTTAAATGCCCCAACGGTCGGGATGATGACTTGGCATTGCCTCGTCCCGGCGATCGGCACGTCCTCGGCGTGTTCGGTCGTAGCCCTTGATTGCCACTGTTAGGCAAGGACCGCTTCTGGTGTAAGCCTACCACGGCCGGTTCCTTAGCCTCAAAGTGCGGTGGTTGGTGACATAGTTCACGTGTCCGAGTCTCACACCCCTATATCGGTGACACCGATCCGGAGATTTAGTTAGGCATGGTGGATGAACTTGGGCGGCTTGCCACTAGACCCGGCACCCCGGTGTTTGCGGTAGCATGCGGTGCGCGCTTACGCTCATTACAGCGCCGATTGGAGAGCTCCTCGGGATCTTGAGCGGTGCACCTTTCGTATCGGCGAGAGGCGGTGAGGCCGGAACTTGTTCCGTATAGCGCGTTTAGTGTGTTGTGGTATTTCCGGACTAAGACCACGAGTTGGCATCCGAGGTCCAAGTGTGGACTTAGCTATGTGCTCCGCTCTGTGTTTGTACTCATAGCTTGCATACGTTCTTCTAGATGATCATGTATATCGTATTGTACCCCGGTTGGGGATTCTTCTTGGGTAATTCGTTACTCACCCTTATTACGTGGTTTTCCACGGGTAATCAAAGCGGAGACAGGATGGTCAAGAAGGGAAGCTGTGATCATGGAATCCTATTGTCATCTCTCGATTATTTTATTTTATCATGACTCTTGACTTTTGTTATTTCCCCTGAATGCATGTAGAGCGGGCACAGAGCCCCCAGGATGTTTTCTTACGTTTTATGGATTCCAGCATATTTGTACTTGTGGATTGTTTTAATGGTTTAAATAAATCTACGATCGTGAGTATGCTTTTAGAAATGTATGTTTTGGTTGTTGAATGTTTTTGTTTTTACTTGGGATCCGAAATGTATTTTTCATAATGTTTTTATTTTCACTACATGCATTGGGGTAAAGGCCCATTTAGAGCCCCTTTTGGGTCGGGTCTTCTGAGATCTGAAAAAAGGTGCATGGCTCAAGATCCCGAGGAGCTCTCCGGTGTGTTGTAATGAGCGTAAGTGCGCGCCGCATGCTCTCGCAAACTCACGGGTGCGGGTCTAGTGGCAAGTTTGCCCGAGTTCGATCCACCATGCCTAACTAAATCTCTGGATCGGTGTCACCGACATAGGGGTGTGAGACACGGACACGTGAACTATGTCACGACTGTAGCACCTTTTGAGGCTAAGGAACCGGTCGTGGTAGGCTTACACCAGAAGCGGTCCTTGCCCTAACAGTGGCAATCAAGGGCTACGGCCGAACACGCCGAGGACGCGTGCCGATCTGCCGGAGAGCGAGGCAATGCCAAGTCATCATCCCGACCATTGGGGTATTTAATACCGCCACCCTCACCCAAGATTGCGGGGCCAGCCGTTAGGGTTAGCTAAACCCTAACGGGATCGGAGATGAGTACCATCTCGCACGTCCACTGTCGGGGATGCAAGTTACGTTATGCATCCGGCCGGATGATGCTACCTACCGAACTCTAAACCATAGCAATAATAACAATTCATTCAATGCATCCAATACGTGCTCAACAGATACAAGGGACCTAGCATGATACTACGAAGCAAGAACAGATATCGAACATGCCGAATGGAACAACCTAGCATGGGCTAACATGAGAAACAATACAAGAGTTCATGCGATCAGAATTGAACAGAGCACCTAGGGCTAAACATGCTAATAATCATACACGGGCATACAAAACAACAATCACAAATATACCGCGAGGGCCCACAACTCCGGTAGAAGAAATCCTTACCTTGGTCGGGGAGGCTTCTACACACAAATCCTAAGCTGCGGAACAATCCCGAGAGCTAGCTAGCGAGAACCTAGCAAACCAATAATAATCAGCATCTAAAACGTCTAAAAACAATAGAACAAACAAGCTCGGCTCGGGGCACTACGCGCGCACGCAGCAAACACGAACTTGGAGTTCTTTGGCAGGTATCACGGCAGCAGGTGGCGCTGGCGCGCTGCTGGCACGGCGCTGGGCGCGTCTGCGCGCGTGGATGGGCGCTGAGGCGCGGCTGTGCGCACGAACAGACGGAACTCGGCAGGCGAGCGGCACGGCATGGGCGCACGGGCGCTGGCGTGCGATGCGGACACGGCGAGCTGCTCGGTAAGGACGCGCCCGCGGGCGAACGTCTGGGCGTGCGGGCGAGCGGCTCGGCAAGCGACACGGGCGAAGACGCAGCGCGAGCGTCAGCGTCTCTCTTGCGCGCGCGCGATCCGCATGACGTCGGGCTGGCGATGGCCGAATAGGGGCTGGGACGGTTGGTGTGCGAGATCTGGGCGCGACAGGGGCTGTGACGGCGAGGGCTGCGACAGGCAGCGAGCGTTGGCGCGCGGGAGGGCTGCGACGGCAGATCTGGCCCGACACAGGCGTCGCTCGTGCGGATCCGGGCGGCCGGCTTGCGCTCGGATCCAAGGCGTCTGGCTCGGCGGTGGGCGGAACTGGGATGACTGCAACAACACACACACACACAAGCTCTCCTTCTTACCTTCGGCCAGCAAGAACACCCAAACCAGAAGATGAAGAAGATGAAAACTTACCCGGAATGATGATGGAGGCTCGAGCTGCAAAGGGGATGAAGAAATCGGCAAGGAGAGCTTGGGAGAAAGCTTGGGCGGCCACAACTCTTTTGGAGAAGAAAACACAACAAACCTAATTCCTTTTCATTTAATCAAATGCACCAAACACCAAAGATCCAAGGTTAACTACGATGTGATGCAGAAAGAGCAACAAGAGCACCAAATGGCTCAATTGGCACACACCACGAGCTTTCCAGGAGACCCGGGTTCAAACCCCAGCTGCAGCACAATTTCCTTTATTTTTACTTTTGCATCAAACCTTGCTCAAACCAAACCACAAATCCTTCCAAAAACCTACATAAATCCATCCAATAGTTTTAGTAACTGGAAAAGACACAAACGGCCCTGACGGCCCGACCAAATTACCAAATTACCCCTAGGGCATACGTGGAAGACCGGGATGAAAAACCTGGGTCGTTACATTTCCTTAGTTGTCTAGTAGAGTTAAGCACTCTTCTTATGGTGAGCCCCTAGAGTAGGGCTAGCTGCTGCATGTTGAGAGATCCGGCCAGAGTTTTGTTGAGCATCGTGTGGAGATGCAAGAGTAGGCCGTGAGACTTTAGTTTGATGAGATGCCATAGACATGGTTGTTTGAGTTTGAGCTATTATATGCCTAGCCACAGTTTTTTTCACTTGAGGTTGTGACCTTGCTGGCCCCATTTGTAGTAAGATGTGGATTTGGTAGTAGTGGCACTTGAGGTGCATTGGTTGGTGTGCCACTTTGGCACTAAGTCTGATTCAGGCCTGAGTTTGGCACGGGTATAGCAGATGGTTCTATGACCCGTCCGGAGTTCAGCACACTCCTTTAGCCTTTGGATTCGTTTATGGCAGTTGCACCTGTTTAGGTCGTGCAAGAGGGCTAGTTCAGTGGTAGTCGAAGGACTACAAGCGAAAGGATGTTCGAGAGGAGCTGGAGCCTCTTCCCAGTGTTACTGGGGGTTGAGTAAGTTAACAGGTTGACGGTTGGTAAGTGTTAGTGCGCGTGAGTCTCACGCTAGTGTTAAGGCCAAGAGATCTTTGTGGTTGGTAGTGCGGTCAACTACCTTCGAGTGCCTAAATCTGAGGAGAGTTGTGCATTGTAGATGCGAGTTTGGTCCAGCAGAGGGACCATGAGTTGGATGCTTATGAGATGAGTTAGATGCTTATGAGATGAGTTGGATGCTTGCAAGATGAGTTGGATGCCTTATGAGATGAGCTAGATGCCTCATGAGATGAGTTGGATGTCTTATGTGTAAAGCACACTTGGTAGAGACCTTGGTATAAGGTAATGTAACGACCCGACCCGAAAGGGGTTCTAACTAGGCCGTTACCTCAATGCATGCATTACAAATCTACAGAAAATTTGCAAGAGGGTGTTCGGATTCTAAGTAAAAACTAAAACATAAAACATCCATTTAAAATCAACATCAATTCACGGAACTGTCCTGTTTCCAAGCACCTGTTCCAAGTCAAATACATTTACAAAACTTACTCTGATCAGAGATTTATTTAAAACATACAAACTTTACAACAATGCTAGAATCCAGAAATACATTCAGAAAACACCCTAGGGCTCCGTACCCAACTACATGCATTCAGAGAACATTTAAATCATAAACATAAACTCAGAGTTGAACAACGGGTTTCCATGATCACAGCTCCTCCTCCAGCCATGCTGCCTCGCACCATGGTTACGTGTGGAAAAACCACAAAAATAAGGGTGAGTAACGAATTACTCTGTAAGAATCCCCAACCGGGGTACAATACGATATAATCAGTCATCTAGTACCAAAGCATGCAAGCAAACAGCTACCAACACAGATCATGGCTCAACGAGCTTATAAAATAAGATCTGGAGTCATCGGAAGTCTCTTTCTTCCGGCCTAGGGATTGGATACACTGACCAATCCTGGACATCACCGAGGTATCTGTCACTCGGGGGGAATACACTGATCCCTAGAATGTCCTCAAGGGCCTCCTTGCCCTTGCCACTAATCTGGACTTACGGGAGAGTACCTGAAGTCAGGCTCTAACGGAAGGAATGATGTACTCACGACATTAACCCGGGGGAGCTCTTCGAACCGGCAACTAATGCGTGTGCGCGCACACCACATGCTCTCTGCAACCGGCGTAAATGCGGGGGCCTAAGGGTAAACTACGCGGGCCAGGTGCACATGCCTATGACTCGGAAGCGGTGTCATCGCGATCACGATGGCGCGAGGCCCTCGGCGCTCATCTGTGCAGCCTGATCCACCGACCTGAAGCTAAGAACCGGCCAAGGCAGGCTTACACCGTTGGCAGGGTTCCGCTCTATCAGGCTACAAACTAGGCATACGTCACCGACCTGAGCTAAATCCACCTTGGCGACCGGGGGCGGTAGCAAGATACGTTATGCTTCGCACACTTTACTCCCGATCAGTGGGGACAAAGTACGTTATGTCCCCTCAGCCTTTGGATGATGACAAACCCTACAACTCTATCTAAGAGTACAGAGTAAAAAGCAATGTTTATTTGCTAGCAAACAATGACCGACATCAATCACAATTACCTAGCATGATACTACGAGCTTAAGCAGGAATCATAAGCATGCTGGCAGAACAAACCTAGCATGGCACTAACATGTAAAATCAAGCAAACATGCTAGCAAGAATTCAATCAAACAGTTCTATTACTATCATGCTCATAACAGTCAGTAAACAAGCAAGGCATATCATGAAAAATATCGCAGGGCCCACACAACTCCGGTAAGAAATCCTTACATGGTCGGAAGGCAACAACACACAATAAAAATAACTGCGATCGAACCCGAGCAACCTATAGCGAGCCAAACAAACACATCAATAATCATAAAATAGCCCTAAATACAATAAAATAAACAGGGCTGGGCTCAGGAGCAACTCACGAGGCGCGACTGACACGCGAACAACCGGCTGCACGGGCTAGGCAGCCAAAGGGGCTGGTTGGGCGCGCTGGGCCGCATGAGGGGCTCATTGGGAGCGCACCGGCACGCTGGCGCAGGGCCCTGGCTGCTGGACAGCCAGCGCGCGGCGACACAAGGGCGAAGCAAGGCTCGCGAGCGCGGCGCAGCTCGGCATAGGGACGGCGCACGGGCGCGAGCGACACGACGAGGCGGCGAGCTTGAGCGACACGGGCGCGGACGAGACTTGGCGACACTGTGCGAGGCTCGGGTGACACGAGCTAGGCGACGCGACGCGCACTGTCGTGGCTCGGCACGATCTTGGCGGCACCGGGCGACGACGACGAGTGGCGAGGCGAGGCGCGCGGTGGGCGATAAGCGTGTGGCGACTAGGGGTGAGGTTAGTGACGCTGGTGGGGAGGCTCGACTGGGCAAGGTGGGGGCTCGAGTCTGTGGTGGCCGGGCGAGCGGGCCATTGCTGGGCTCTTGGGTGTGGGTTGGGCGAGCCAAGGGGTTGGGTTGGGCGAGCCAAAGGGCTGGGTCGGCTAGGAGGGGGCTAGGTCGGGGAGAGAGAGAGAGAGAGAAAAAAAATGGATTTTGGGGAAAAAAATAAAAGAAAAAGGGAAATAAAAGGAAATAAATGGGATTTTATCCAATTTTCCATCCTTATCCACGTTTTATCCAATTTAAAACCTTAAAATCCCATTTCCCGGCTTCCTCCTTCGAGACCCGACCGAAGCAATCTTTTCCAATCAACAAATCTTACTTAAATCCAACTCCGAAAGCAACACTAAGGGCCCGGGCTCGAATCCCAAAGGAAGCACACAACCAACCATCACTTTGCCAAAGCCCAAACCACAACCGAGCATCCAACCGACTAGCCCAAACACCACGGGACTCGCAGCCAACAACAAACAAGCCTCGACAAAGGCAGGAGCTACCTCGAAGCCTGAAAAACCACAATTCTTGCTGGAGAGCCAAAAGACCAAAATACCCCCAAGGGTCCAAACGGCTCTAAAACCCAACCAAACAACCGAATCTTGACCCGAAGGCACCTCGAAAACTGGAATAGGAAACTGGACTGTTACAGGTAAGTTCGGTTTGGCGTTGTCATGCTTTGGTAGAGCAAGGTTGCCACAGCTCCGAGTATCGTGTGGAGATGGAACTTTTGGTGTTCCTTTGGTTGATTGTATCTCTGCCAGAAGTTAGTGTTGCCTTTTGGAAAGCACCTGTTAGTCTTGGATCTCTAAAGGAAGGTTGGGAGTTGTGCACACAAGTGTGTTTTGTGTAGTTCGTTCTGTTGGCGAGAGTTTCGGATCCATGCAGGGTTTGCATTGGAGAACTGGTGCTCAGTTCTTGGAAAAGTTGGACTCCAGGTGGATGTTGTAAGGCTTTAGTTGAGGTGGTAAGGATACCGTGCTCGTGGTCGGTTTGTTGCTTAGGCAAGTTTTGTTGGGTTGGACCTAAGCTTGGTTGGTGGTACTTCTTGTTGATCGTTGGTTAGAGTTCAGTTGGAACTAAACAAGAGTGGTGGTAGCAAAGCCGCGCAGTTTCTGATCGTCGTGGCTAAGAAAGTTGTTCGGATCCTTACCTTGGGTAAAAGCTATGTGGTGGCTGATGCATGAGTAGGAGGATGACGCATTCTGTAGCGTTTCGGGTCCTCTTGGTTTCCACTTGGTTTCCAAGGAGTCGGTGTTGGCCAGCATAGTTGAGATGCTGGAGATAGTTGTGCCTGTGTAGCCAGTTGTCTGTTAGATCGTTTGACGACAGTGTGTGTCGAGGGTTGCCGAAGAATCCTAGTTGTGGAGAGCCTCGCGAGAGCTCAGTCAGACCCAGGTAGTGAGTTTCAGTTGGCAAGCTGAAGTCGTGTAGTTAGTAGCCTCGGGTGAGTTGCTGGCAGTTTTGGTAGGCTAGCAAGCTAGAGTTGTTTAAAGTAGAGTCCGGATTGGTTCCGGTGTGGTGGCAAGTTGGTGCTTGGTGTTGACCAAGGTGTGGTTTTGAGTTGCTAGAAGTTAGTTTTGCTCGTGGGGCGAGTGGTTCGTGCCCCTGTTGGTTGTTTTTCCTGTTTCAGGATGTTGAGAGTTGCCCCATTTGGCATTTGGAGGTTCAGTCTGTGGTGGACCCCCCCCCCCCTGTTGTTGCCTCGTGAGATTTAGATGTTGTTGCTTTAGCGGAGCAAGACAGTGAGCGTGTGTGGAGCTCTCTGTCCTTCGGCTGTCTGCTTGTAAGAACTGTTTTCTTCTGGGAGTTGTCAGATTACTCCCTTGGTCTTGAAGTTGATGGTAGTGGTGCTAGCAAGAGGGAAAAGTTTGTTGGCTTGTAACGGTGTGGGGATGCGTGCCAGTTGAGCTATGGAGAGCTCTTATTGCTCCTTCTGCGTCATATTATGGTTAGCTTTGGATCTTGGAGTTTTGGTGCATTTGGTTAAATGAAAAAAAAATTAGGTTTTGTCTTTCTTCTCCAACATCCTCTTTGCCGCACAAGCCAAGATCTCCCTAGCCCTTGCCGATTTTCAACCTCCCTTTGCATCTCCGAGGTTCGATCGTCATTTTGGGTAAGTCTTCATCCTCTTCATCTTCTCGATTGGGTGTTCTTGCTGGCCGAAGGTAAGAAGAAGTGCTCGTGTGTGTGTGTGTGTGTGTGTTTGTTGCAGGCCGCCCAACACGCCCAGGTCTGCCCAGACGCCAAGATCTGCCCAGCAGCAGGCTGCTCAGACGCCCAGGCCGTCGCAGCCGCACAGGTGCCCAGCAGAGGCCGTCGCACGCACCAGACCGCACGCCCATCGTCGTCGCAACCGTCGCAAGCCAGCCGCATCCCGTTGCTCGCCCGCGCGTCCTCGCTCCGCGCCGATCGCCCGCGCGCCCAGTCCGCTTTGTGTCGCACGCTGCGTCCGTCCGCGTCCGCGCCCGCGCATCTGCCCAGCGCTTGTCCGTGCGCGCAGCCAGCGCCGTGCCATTGCCTGTCCAGCGTGCAGCCCAGCCGCTCCAGCCCGCCCATCAACGCCCAGCAGCATCCCCGCCGTGCTGTCTGCCCGTCCGCGTGTCAGCCGCGCCGCGTGAGTTCCTCTCGAGCCGAGTTCTATTTATTTTATTATATTTAGGCCTATGGATTTTGATTATTATTATGTTTGTTAGGTTCTCGTTAGCTAGCTCGGGATCGATCGCAACTTAGGATTTTGTGTGTAGTTGCCTCCTGGCCAGGTAAGGATTTCTTACCGGAGTTGTGTGGGCCCTGCGGTATTATATGTGATTGTTGTTTGTATGTTTGTTTGTGATTATCAGCATGTATAGTGTTAGGTGCTCTTTTCTGAATTCCCGACTGGCATGATTCCTTATGTTGTTTCTCATGTTAGTCCATGCTAGGTTGTTCCGTTCTGGCATGCTCGTATCTGTTCTTGTTTCGTAGTATCCTGCTAGGTTCGTTGTATCTGTTGAGCACTTATTGGATTGTATTGGATTGTATGTTATTGATATGATATGTTAGAGTGTAGGTAGGTAGCATCATCCGGGCCCGAATGCATAAAGTATCTTGCATCCACGGTAGGGACGTACGAGGTAGCACTCCGTCCCTGGACCCCGTTAGGGTTTAGCTAACTCGACCGGTAGGCCCTGCAATCTTGGGTGAGGGTGGCAGACTGTTAAATGCTTCAACGGTCGGGATGATGACTTGGCATTGCCTCGTCCCCAACAGTCGGCACGTCCTCAGCGTGTTCGGTCGTAGCCCTTGATTGCCACCTGTTAGGGCAAGGACCGCTTCCTGGTGTAAGCCTACCACGACCGGTTCCTTAGCCTCAGGTGCGGTGGTACAGGCTGACATAGTTCACGTGTTCGAGTCTCACACCCTATGTCGGTGACACCGATCCGGAGATTTAGTTAGGCATGGTGACTGGACCTGGGCAGCTTGCCACTAGACCCGGCACCCCCTAGAGTCTGCAGTAGCATGCGGTGCGCGCTTACGCTCATTACAGCGCCGACCGAAGAGCTCCTCGGGATCTTGAGCTAGTGCACCTTTCGTATCGACAGTAGACAGGCTGAGGCCGAGACTTGTTTCTCGTATAGGGCGTATTGTGTGGTGTGGATTTTTCCGGACTAAGACCCTGAGTTGGCATCCAAGGTTTATATGTGGATTTAAGCTATGTGCTCTATTCTGTGTTTATATTCATAGCTTGCATACATTCATCTAGATGACCATGTATATCGTATTGTACCCCGGTTGGGGATTCTTACTGAGTAATTCGTTACTCACCCTTATTTTGTGGTTTTCCACAGGTAACCAAGGTGCGAGACAGAATGGCTGAAGGAGGAGCTGTGATCATGGGAATCCTGTTGTCGTCTCTGACTTTTTATATTATGACTCTTGTCTTTTATTTTCCCCTGAATGCATGTAGCCGGGCACGAAGCCCTAGGATGTTTTCTAAATGTTTTGTGGATTCCAGCATTGGTGTATCTGGGAGGTTTTGAATGATTTTAATAAATCTCTGATCAGAGTAAACTTTGGAAATGTATTTGTCCTGAAACTGATGCTTGGAGACAGGAACAGGTTTCAGCAAACTGTAATGATTTCTGTTTGAATGTTGAATGTTTTAAGTTTTTAATTGGAATCTGAAATCATATTTTCATATTGTCCTTCACTTTGAATGCATGCATTGGGGTAAAGGCCCATTTAGAGCCCATTTTTGGGTCGGGTCTTTACATGGCTGCTTGGAAGCAGTTGTTTGTCCAGCTAAGCGGACTCTTGAGTGGTGTTCTGGAAGTTGCAGTAAGGGTTGTTCTGCCTCTTGTGAGGCGTGTTTCATATTTGGGGCAAGCTTCATTCCGTTGCTTGCATGGAGGTAAGTTTGGTGAAGGGAGCCATCTGGGGCCCTGTTGATAGCAGGTTGACTTTTCCAGTCAGTGATCTAGGTCGAGTTGGAGTTGAGTAGATTGGCGTGGTTATGCAGTGTGCGGTTGGTTAGGCTACCGAGTTTCGTAGCACTCAAGTTGTTGGTTTGTAGGAGTCCGTGTGGAAGCTGGCAGCTGGTTGAGGTTGTTGTGTGAGTTCGGGTTTTTGGTGGATTGGTTTCAGTAGCTAGAGCTCGCGCCTCTCCCAGGTGGAGATGTCATTACTGTGGAGTAGTGGCATGTTAGTTTCGGGCTAAAGTTGTTGTCACCAGGGTGTGGCAACAAAGGTTTTGTTCGAGCAAAGGCGTTGATGAGCCCGTAGTTGCGAGAGCGTTGTTAAGAGGCTTATGAGCCGAGTGCAGTCCTGTAGTGTTTTCACCCTCTGACCAATGGTCTTTTGGGAGGAGTGAGCCAGATCCTTCAGAACTTGTTGCGAGTTGGTGTTTCCGTGGTTAGGCAGCTGGAGACCAGTGTTTGTTTTATGAGGTTGCTTTGGGTAGCAATTCCCAGCTGTTAGTTCTTATGGTCCCGTTGAGACGTTGTATGATAAATGTTGCAGGTTTCTAGTGTTGTGAGAAAAGGTTGGTGGCCGTCAGTTTTTGGGTCCTGAGTTGCTGCAGTTGGCCAGCAGTGCAGTGCAGAAGTTTAGAGCTCGTATGTTGATAGCTCAGAGCAGGCAGCAAAGTTACGCCGATGTTCGGCGTCAGGTTTGGAGTTTGAGGTTGGACAGTTCGTGTTGAGGGTTACACCGATGTGAGGTGTTGAGGTTTGGTAAGCGAGGGAAGTGGAGTCCCCGTTTTGTTGGACCATTTGAGATTTTTGAGAGGAATGTTGGTTGTTTCCTTGCTTGGAAATGTTCTCTTAGGCCAGTTGCTGGTAGGTTTTGCATTGAAAAGTTTGTGTTCGGCTGATGAGGGGCTCTAGTTTGTTGGTTTGGCCGAGTGGAACCTGTGCCTGGACCTTGTCTTTTAGAGGTGGTCGTAGCTGAAGTTTCAGCTGGTGTGAGTGTTGTTAGCCGTCTAGTGTTCCAGGATCGTGCCCCTTGTCTTTGGTTCGACGATAACTCTTTAAGATGGTTGCTTAAGTGTTGTGGACGCGTTCTAGTTGGAGAAGTTTGCCTTTAGGATCAGTCACCAGTTGGTGGTTCGATTGTATTTCGTTAAGGCTGTAGGCAAGATTTGAGGTTCGCTGGTCTCTTGTGAAGTAAGAGTAGGCCGTTTAGTTTTCTGGAACCTGGGAGGTTCAGTTGTTTGGGCAACATGGTGTAGGGTTGAGGCTGTTTGTTGACAGCTGTGAGCTTCCAGAAGAGTTATGCCAGTACGTGGTGTAGAGTTTTAGAGCTTGTGGCCAGTCCACAAGTTTGCTGAGAGTAGCACCGTTTGAGAATTGGTGCGAGTTGAGGATGTGGTTTGCCATCTAGCTTTATCGCATCTATTCCCTTCGGAGTTCAGTGTATGCCCAGTCTTGGTTGAGATAGTTTGTGGCAGTCTGGATGGCATTGTGGCTTTGAGTTTTTTTGAGAACCCAAGAGGGTTTGGTTTTCGAAGAAGGTTAGTGTTGTCTTAGCCGAGAAGTTCAGTTGGTTAGGAATCAGTGGACTTTTCCTAGAGCTGTTTCGCCTTAGAACTTTCGAGGACGAAAGTCTTAAAAGGAGGGAGTATTGTAACGACCCAGTTTTATATTCCGGTTTTCCAGGTGCCTTCGGTTCAAAATTCGGTTGTTCGGTTGGGTCGTTAGAGCTATTTTAACCCTTAGGGGTATTTTGGTCTTTTGCTCCCCGGGCAGGATTTGTGGATTTTCAGGATTCCAAGGTAGCTCCTGCCTTTGTCGAGGCTTGATTGTTGTTGCTTGCAAGACCCAAGATGTTTGGGCTAGTCGTTTGGAAGTTCGGTTGTGGTTTGGGTTTTGGCAAAATTATTGTTGTTTGAGTGCTTCCTTTGGGATTTGAGCCCTTTCCCTTAATGTTAATTTGGCAGTTTGATTTAAGTGAGTTTTATTTATTGGAAAAGATTGCTTCAGCTGAGTCTCGAAGGAGGAAGCCGTGGGAAGGGATTTTTGGTCTTTAAGGCTTATTTAAATTGGATAAGGATGGAAAAAAATAGGAAAATCCCATTTTTCCCCTTTTGCTCTCTCTCTCATCATGCTCTCTCTCTCATCTCTCTCTCTCTCTTTCCCTCTCACCAAACCCGAGCCCCAAGCCCGAGCCCCAGCTCGCCCCAGCCCTGCTCGCCCAGCCGCGCATAGTCCTAGGCCGCCCGACTCCGAGCGCCTTGCCTGTGCGCGCCGCCCGGACCAGCCGCCGCCCAAATCTGAGTCGCCCACCGCGCCTCGTGCAGAAAGCCGCCCCACGCGCGTCCCTGTAGCTCGTCGCGCCGCCGCCGCGCGTGGCGTTTCATATGCTTGAGATCGTCGCCGCGCGCCGTTCCTATCTTGCCGAAGCGCGCCGCACGCCATCGCCCAGCTGAGCTCGCGCCCGAGTTCGCCCGTCCGCGTCTGCGCCCCGCGCCCACGCGCCTGTGTCCCCGTCCGTGCCCGCGCGCTGTGTCCTGTCGGTGCTGCGCTCGCTCTCCTGCGCGTGCCTCCCTGCCCCGTGCCCAAAGACGCCGAGCTCGCTTCTTGTTGCCGGCGGACCTGCCTGCTTTGTGTTGGTGTGGCCCGAGCCTTGTGGCTTCCCAGATGGTATTTCCCGAGTCTTTTCTCCCTTGGGCCCTATGTTGTTGGCTGCTGTTTATTTAATAAGGTTTTTTTTATTGAATGCTTAGGTTGCTCGGGTTTGATCGCAGCTTAGGTTACTTATGTGTAGTTGCCTTCCGACCAGGTAAGGATTTCTTACCGGAGTTGTGTGGGCCCTGCGATATATTATGTGATTGCTGATTGTATGCTTGTTTGTGTTTATCAACATGTTTAGTGATAGGTGCTCTGTTCTGAATTCCCGACTAGCATGATTTCCTATGTTGTTTCTCATGTTAGTCCATGCTAGGTTGTTCTGTTCTTGCTTCGTAGTATCATGCTAGGTTCGTTGTATCTGTTGAGCATGTATTGGATTGTTTGTTGTATCTGTTTATAGGTTTGAGATATGGTAGGTAGCATCATCCGGGCCAGAATGCATAAAGTACCTTGCATCCACGGCAGGGACGTACGAGACAGTTTTCCGTCCCTAGACCCCGTTAGGGTTTAGCTAACCCTACCGGTAGGCCCTACAATCTTGGGTGAGGGTGGAAGACTGTTAATGCCCCAACGGTCGGGATGATGACTTGGCATTGCCTTGTCCCCGGTAGTTGGCACGTCCTCAGCGTGTTTCGGCAGTAGCCCTTGATTGCCACCTAATAGGGCAAGAACGGCTTCCTGGTGTAAGCCTACCACGACCGGTTCCTTAGCCTCAGGTGCGGTGGTTTAGGCTGACATAGTTCACGTGTTTAGGTCTCACACCCCTATGTCAGTGACACCGATCCAGAGATTTAGTTAGGCATGGTGGACTGAACCTGGGCAGCTTGCCACTAGACCCGACACCCCAGTCTGCAGTAGCATGCAGTGCGCGCTTACGTTCATTACAGCGCCGACTGGAGAGCTCCTCGAGATTGTGAGCCAGTGCACCTTTCGTATCGACAATAGACAGGCTGAGGCCGGGACTTGTTTCTCGTATAGGGCTATTGTGTGGTGGATTATTCTGGACTAAGACCCTGAGATGGCATCCGATGTTTATGTGTGGATTTAAGCTATGTGCTCTATTCTGTGTTTATATTCATAGCTTGCATACCTTTCTGCTAGATGACCATGTATATCGTATTGTACCCTGGTTGGGGATTCTTACTGAGTAATTCGTTACTCACCCTTATTTTGTGGTTTTCCACAAGTAACCATGGTGCGAGACAGGATGGCTGGAGGAGGAGCTGTGATCATGGAAACCCATTGTTCAAACTCTGAGTTTATGTCTATGATTCTTTGTGTTTTATTTTCCTCTGAATGCATGTAGTTGGGCACGGAGCCCTAGGTTGTTTTCTGACTGTATTTCCAGATTCTAGCACTGTTGTAACTATTGGAAAGTTTGAATGTTTTAAATAAATCTCTTATCAGAGTGAGTTTTGGAAATGTATTTGTCTTGGAACAGGTGCTTGGAAATAGGGACAGGTTTCAGGAATTTTATGTTGACTTTTCAAATGGATGTTTGCATGTTTTAGTTTTCACTTAGAATCCGAAAACCATTCCTGCATATTGATTTTAGTTTTGATTGCATGCATTGAGGTAAAAACCTATTTTAGAACCTCATTCGGGTTGAGTCCTTACACATGCAGTGCACGCACACGCTCATTATAGCGCCGACTGGAGAGCTCCTCGGGATCTTGAGTTCAGTGCACCTTTAGTATCGACAGTAGACAGGCTGAGGCCTAGACTTGTTTCTCGTATAGGATCGTATTGTGTGGTAGATTTTCTGGAGTAAGACCCTGAGATGGCATCCGAGGTTTATGTGTGGATTTAAGCTATGTGCTCTCTTCTATGTTTATATTCATGGCTTGCATACATTCTGCTAGATGACCAGTTATGTCGTATTGTACCCCGGTTGGGGATTCTTACTGAGTAATTCGTTACTCACCTTTATTTTGTGGTTTTCCACAGGTAACCAAGGTGCGAGACAGGATGGCTGAAGGAGAAGCTGTGATCATGGAAACCAGTTGTCGAACTCTGAATTTATGTCCATGATTCTTTATGTTTTATTTTCCTCTGAATGCATATAGCTGGGCACGGAGCCCTAGGTTGTTTTCTGACTGCTTTTTCCGGATTCTAGCACTATTGTAACTGTCAGAAGTTTTGAATGTTTTAAATAAATCTCTGATCAGAGTGAGTTGTGGAAATGTATTTGACTTGAAACAGGTTCTTGGAAACAGGGACAGGTTTCAGGAATTTTATATTGGCTTTTCAAATGGATGTTTGTATGTTTTAGTTTTCACTTAGAATCCGAAAACCATTCTTGCATTTTGTCTTTAACTTTGGATGCATGCATTGAGGTAAAGGCCCATTTTAGAACCCCTTGTGGGTCGGGTCTTTACAAAATACCCTCATCCTACTTCATTGTAAAGTGCTGCCCACTTGGGTCTTCCCTAGCCGCAGTTGCATTTTTCGATCAAAGTTCATTAGTTTTTAGTCGTAGTTTAGTTGTTTTCCCATTTCAAGTTGTTTAATAGTTTAGCTTAGCATAGTCGTATTTAGCCAAAGTTGCAGAGATTTCGTCGGAGCCAAGCCAAAGTTGCTGTCTTCCGACTAGGCTTCTTCTTAACTTTGTTCCTCCCTTTATTGCTTTTGTATATTTTCGTTTTTGCTTAGATTGTAATGAACGTTGATATTTTGGTGCTTTAATGAAGATGAACTTTTTTTTTATATTGCTCAAATCTAATTATTGTCATGAGTAGTTAAGTTCTTTATTGGAAGGGAGTAGGCAAGTAGGAGTTTTTCGCCTAAGCGAGCCCGTAGCGAGATGTCAAACTATTATGCATGTTGTGTTAAACTTGAAATACATTTCGTCTAACAAACCATTTGTATTAATTCCGTTTTGCTTTGAGAAAACAGAAATGGAGCGAACTCGCATGTATAACATTAGGACTGCTAAGCTTTGCTTGCTAATCAAAGAATGCTTAGAGATAAGGTTCGCCTAGTGCTGTTGTAAGAACCAAACCCGAAATACGGTCCTAAACCTAGGTTCTCACTCAGCATGCAAGTAAAACATATTTACAAGCGTTTCAGTAATCAAGTTTAAACTTTTGAAACATTAGAGCGGGGAACAATTTAAAGATTTCCAACAACTTTCATAAGCAAAAGCACTAAAAGCAAAATATGTCCTCGCCAGTATTTATAAAAAAATTCAAAAATTAGTTTAAAACATCAAATGATCAAGTTCCCCTAAGGACTCCATGTCCAACTACATGATGAATAAATAATGCAATAAAGGAAGACACAATAGAGTGCCGGCAGCTCCCATGATCAAACAGCTCCCTCTGCTAGCCACCCGGTGCTGTCCCAAGTTACCTGGTGGAAAAGCACATAAATAAGGGTGAGTATAAACATACTTAGTAAGAATCTCCAACCGAGGTACAATACGATACATCAGTCATCTAGCATCCTAGTATACATGCAAACAGTTACCAACATAGAATATTGCTCAACAAGCTAACAGGGCAGATCAAGAATCCTCGAAAGTCTCTTACTTCGGGCCTAATGATTGGCTCTCCTAACCAATCCCAAGACATCCTTGAGGGTCTTTCTCCCTCGGCCAATTGACCAACTCAACAGCTAATCCCAAATAGATGTCAGACACCCTCGACGGTCTTTCTCCCTCGACCAAATGACCAGCTCAAAAACCGATCCCAAAATAGGTGTCCTCGAGGGCCTCTTGCCCCTGGCTAGCTAATACTTGACTAACGGGAGAGTACCCGAAGTCTGGCTCTAAACTGGAACGGAAGTGGTGTACTCACGAACATTAGCCTAGGGGAGCGCTCTGAACCGGTGACTAACGCGTGTGAGCGCACACCGCATGCTTCTGTAACCGGCGTAAATGTGGGGGCCTAGGGACAAACTACAGGGGCCAGGTACGCATGCCTAAGACACGGAAGGGGTGTCACTGAATATAGTAGTGCGATGCCCTTGGCACTCATTTGTAATAGACTGTACCACTGACCTGAAGCTAAGAACCGGCCAAGGTAGGCTTACACTATTGGCAGGTTCCGCTCTAGCAATTTACAAACTTGGCTTATGCCGATGCGGGAGCAAATCCACATCGGCTGCTGGGGTGGAAGCACAGTATGTTATGCTTCGCACGGGATCCCGACCGGTGGGGACAAAGTACGTTATGTCCGCTCTCAACCTCTGGATGATGACAAACCCTAATTGTTCTAACTAAGAACTCAGAGTAAACGATTCCTGGCTAAACATACATGCTCAACAAAATAAACACATAACCTAGCATGATACTACGAACTTAAAGCAGGAATCACAAACATGCTGGAAGAACAAACCTAGCATGGCACTAACATGTACAAACAGGAAAACATGCTAGCAAGAAGTCAAACACAAGTTGTCCTATCCACTATCATGCTCATAACATTAAACAAGCATACAAGGCACATCGTGATAATATCGCAGGGTCCACACAACCCCAGTAAGGAATCCTTACCTGGAACAAGCAGTAAACAAGTACAATGCTCCTTGAGCTACAGATTCACACAACCTAGCAATAACATACATAAATGCATCAACAATCTAACTAGTTATTTCTAACTAAAACCCAAGAGAAATAGGAATCGGGAAGTTACCCAGCAAGCTTCACAAGCTCTCGGCCAAACTCCTTGGAAGTGCCCAAAGGAGCTCTCGGCTAGGTTAGGGCTAGGGCTTGTTCTCAGCCTCCTCTCAACAACCTCCTGGATTTGGCTCGGCTTCACCTCAACAAGAACGGAACACGAGTTAGCTCGTTCGAAGATCAAACAACACAATCCAACCAAGCAACCATGCCCTCGGCTAAGGTTGGAAAATTCACCTCGGAAGTGTTCTCTCGGTTGCTAGAGCTTAATGCGGTAATGGTGGTGTCAAAGCAACAATCTTCTCGGCCAAAGATGCTTGCGGCTAATTCTTGCTCACACAACAAGAAAACCAAGATTAGGGAAGCAACCAACCAACAACAAGTGGTCTCGGCTAGGAGAGGAACTTACCACACAAGACTCGAATGCAAGAAGCTCCAAAGTAGTCCTTGGCTAGGTGAAGTGCTCTAGGGTTTGCAGCTAGACAAAAGGAAGAAGCAAAGATGCTCTCGGCTACTAGGGGTTTCTTGAAGGAGTGTGCGGCAGCAAGAAGAAGAACAAGGATGAATGTTTCAGCAATTCCCAAGAAAAAAACCAAGGGTTCTCGGCTACAAGAGAAGGAGAAAAGAAACTTTGATCGGTTAGGGTTTGTCCAAGCAACAAAGAGAAAGATTTTCGGCTAGGAAAGAAGAAGAATAAGACTTACCTCTTGGTTTTTGGCTCGGCTTCTTGGAGAATGGGTAAGATGAAGATGGAAGATGGAGAAGGGTTGAAGTCGGCAAGGAGAAAGGGAATACGTACGGCAAGATTAGGAAGACCAAAATGCGATTTCTTTTCTTTTTAAAACATAGGTTTTGGCGATTTCCCTTCCCTGGGCTTTCCCCCTTCGAGTCCCAGCGGAAGCAAGAACTTCCTTGATTAAAACTCATTTAATCCAAGCCTCGAAACCCCCCTCAGGTCAAGGGTTCAAACTCCACAAGAAGCACTTTTAATTCCTTGATTTTATAATTAACTGGAATACCTCCAAAACCCTAACAAACATCATATTTCTCAGGAACCTGCAACCAACAAACAATCGAGCCTCAGCAAAAGACAGAAACAGCCTTGAAACCCTAGGATTCCACAAGGCCAGCCCTAAGAGAAAAATGACCAAAATGCCCTTGATGGTTAAAATAGCCCTAACAGCCCATCCGAACAACTGAATACTTAACCGAACGTACTGTAAAGACCCGACCCGAATGGGGTTCTAAATGGGCCTTTACCCCAATGCATGCATTCAAAATAAAACAATATGCAACATACTTTCAGATTCCAAGTAAAACTAAAACATTAAAAGTCCCTGTTTTCAAGCACTTGTTTCAGGAAAAGTACATTTCTAAAAGTATACTCTGATCAGAGATTTATTTAAACCATTCAAAAACCTTTTCAGGTACGACTATGCTGGAATCCATAAAACATGAGAAAACGTCCTAGGGCTCCGTGCCCGTCTACATGCATTCAGGGGAAATATAAAGTTAAGAGTCATAAAATGAATAAAAGTGTCAGAGTGACAGAGAGTGCCCATGATCACAGCTCCTCCTCCTTGACCATCCTGTCTCGCTCCTTGGTTACCCGTGGAAAACCACAAAATAAGGGTGAGTAACGAATTACTCAGTAAGAATCCCCAACCGGGGTACAATACGATGCACATGGTCATCT
Source organism: Sicyos edulis (assembly GCA_036507275.1). Classification (NCBI taxonomy): domain Eukaryota; kingdom Viridiplantae; phylum Streptophyta; class Magnoliopsida; order Cucurbitales; family Cucurbitaceae; genus Sicyos; species Sicyos edulis. The sequence goes on along the minus strand of CM071846.1, from coordinate 43,366,399 downwards.
AGATGAGTGTATGCAAGCTATGAATATAAACACAGAGAAGAGCACATAGCTTGAGTCCACACTTGGACCTCGGATGCCAACTCAGGGTCTTAGTCCGGAGATAAATCCACCACACCATACGTCCTATACGAGAAACAAGTCTCGGCCTCGGCTGTCATCTCATCGTCGATACGAAAGGTACACTAGCTCAAGATCCCGAGGAGCTCTCTCGGTCGGCATTTGTAATGAGCGTAAGCATGCACGCGCGTGCTACTGCAGAACTATGGAAGTGCCGGTCTAGTGGCAAGCCGCCCATGTCCGATCACCATGCCTAACTAAATCTCCGGATCGGTGTCAGCGACATAGGGGTGTGAGACACGGACACGTGAACTATGTCGGCTGAACCACCGCACCTGAGGCTAAGGAACCGGTCGTGGTAGGCTTACACCAGGAAGCGGTCCTTGCCCTAACAGGTGGCAATCAAGGGCTACGGCCGAACACGCTGAGGACGTGCCGACTACCGGCGACGAGGCAATGCCAAGTCATCATCCCGACCGTTGGGGCATTTAACAGTCCGCCACCCTCACCCAAGATTGCAGGGCCTACCGGTCGGGTTAGCTAAACCCTAACGGGGTCCAGGGACGGAGGACTGTCTCGACGTCCCTGCCATGGATGCAAGATACTTTATGCATCAGGCCCGGATGATGCTACCTACCTGAATTCTAACCTGCCTTAACAATCAGCAAACAATCCAATACGTGCTCAAAAGAATACAGCAAACCTAGCATGGTACTACTGAACAAGAATGAATATGAGCATGCCAGAACGGAATAACCTAGCATGGACTAACATGAAAGAACAACATACGAAGTCATGCCAGTCAGGAATTCAGAATAGAGCACCTAAACTACACATGCTGATAATCACAAACAAACATACAACATCAATCACATAGAACATCGCAGGGTCCACACAACTCCGGTAAGAAATCCTTACCTTGGTCAGGAGGCTTCTACACACAAATCCAAAGCTGCGGAACAATCCCGAGCTAGCGGCGGGAACCTAGCAAACCAATAATAATCAACATCTAAAACGTCTAAAAAAACAATAGAACGACAAGAAGCTCTCAAGGGCACTCACGCGGCACGGCGACACGAACTTGGAGTTGCTGGCAGGCTGGCACGGCAGGCTGGCGCTGCCGCGCGCCGCAGTCTTTGCGCGGTTGGCGCACGGCGCGCGCGCGGCAGAAAGGCACGGCGACGCGACAAGACGGCAGGGTGGCGCGCGCTGGCGAAGGCGAAAGCGTCTGGCGTGCGCAGCGATCAGCTCGAGCGGCGGCGCGGCGCCGGCGAGGGCCTCTGGCGTCGCGAGCGATCAGCGAGGACGCGGCCGCGATCCGGGCGTGGCGATGGCTGCGACCGCGAGCGACCTTTGGGCGAACCGGGCTGCTGTGCAGGCGCGACGGACGGAGGGCCGGGCGACTTCGGGCGACGGGGCTGCTGCTGGCGCGATCCGGCGTCGGCGAGCCGGCGGTGACGCGTCGCGACGATGGTCTCTTGGTCGGGCTTCTCTCGGTGGTGCAATCAACACAAACACACACAACACTCTTCTATTCACTTGGTCAAACAAAGACACCAAACGGATGAGAAGAAGAAGAGGAAGATCGATACCTACCGGAATGACGATGATCGATCCAAGGGAGCTGCAAGGATGAAGAACTCGGCAAGGCAATGGAGAGAATAGCTTGGGCGGCCACACACTTTGGAGAAGAAGATGGAACAAACCTAATTTCTATTTCATTTAACCAAATGCACCAAAACTCCCAAAATCCAAGGCTAACCATAAAATGATGCAGGAAGAGCAACAAGAGCACCTAATGGCTCAATTGGCACACATCCCCACATGCTTTCAGAGAGACCGGGTTCAAAACCTAGCTGCAAAGACAATTTCCTTTATTTTTACTTTTGCATCAAACCTTGCTCAAACCAAACCACAAATCCTTCCAAAAACCTACATAAATCCATCCAATAATTTTAGTAACTGGAAAAGACACAAACGGCCCGACGGCCCGACCAAATTCCCCTAGGGCATACCTGGAAGACCGGGATGAAAAACCTGGGTCGTTACAATATTCCCTCCTTTTTATGACTTTCGTCCTCGAAAGTCCTTAAGACTGAAACAGCTCAGGATAATGCAATCTCATCTCGTCTTCCCGCTCCCAAGTGGCTTCCTCAGAACCCTGACTCTTCCACTGAACCTTTACCAAACGAATCTCGCGATTACGCAACGTCTTGGTCTCAAAGGCAAGGATCCTCACTGGCTTCTCCTCGAAGCTCAAATCCTCATTCAGCTGCAAAGGCCCAAAGTCCACAATGAGCGATGGGTCCGACACATACTGCCTCACACCGATACATGAGAACACTACACACGGCTGACAATGACAGAAAGAGCTAACCAATATGCAACTCTGCCAATCCTTTCGAGAATCTCAAATGGTCCAACAACAGGACGCTCCACTTCTCCCGCATACCAAACCTCAACACAACTAACAACGGCACAACTTTAAAACTACGCATTGTCCAACCTCAAACTCTAAAACTCGACGTCGAACATCGGCGTAACTTTTCTGCGCCGCTCCGAGCTAACAACACTAGCTCTAAACTCCCGCACATCACCTCCGGTCAAATGCGCAACTCGGGACCCAAAACAAAATTGATGGCCACCAACCTTTTCCGAACACACTGGAATCTGCAGATACTTACCTTGCAATGCCTCAATGGAACCACAGGAACCGATCACGAGAAGCGCAACCAAAGGCAACCTCATAAAATCACTCTAGTCTTGTTGCGCTAATCACGGAAACACCAACTCGCAACAAGCTCCAAAGGTTCTCGGATCACTCCTCCCAAAAGACCATCGGTCGAGGGTGAAAACACTACTGATCGCGCACCCTACCATAAGCCTCTTAACAACGCTCTCGAGAACCACGGTTCATCACGCTACCTAGAAAAATCTTTGTTGCCACACTCTGGAGCCAACAACTCCACTGGCCCGACATGCCACTACTCCACAAAATGACATCTCCACCTGGGCGAGGTGCGAGTTCTAGCTACAGAAACCAGTCCACCAAAAAAATCCGAACTCACACAACAACCTCGACAAACCGCCAGCTTCCACACGAACTCCTTCAAACCAACAACTTGAGTGCTACGATCTCGGAAGCCCAAACAACTACAAACTACATAGCTATGCCAATCCACTCAACTCTAGTTTGGCTCAAATCACTGGCTGGACAAGTCAGCCTGCCAACAACCAGCCCTAAAGGGCTCCCTCCACCAATGTAACGACCCAGGTTTTCATCCCGGTCTTCCAGGTATGCCCTAGGGGTATTTTAGTAATTTGGTCAGGCCGTCAGGGCCGTTTATGTCTTTTTCCAGTTGCTAAAATTATTGGATGGATTTATGTAGGTTTTTGGAAGGATTTGTGGTTTGGTTTGAGCAAGGTTTGGTGCAAAAGTAAAAATAAAGGAAATTGTGCTGCAGCTGGGGTTTGAACCCGGGTCTCCAGGGAAGCTTGTGGGGATGTGTACCAATTGAGCCATTAGGTGCTCTTGTTGCTCTCCCTGCATCATTTTATGGTTAGCCTTGCATTTTGGGAATTTTGGAGCATTTGGTTAAATGAAATAGAAATTAGGTTTGTCTAATCTTCTTCTCCAAAGTGTGTGGCCGCCCAAGCTTTTCTCTCCATTGCCTTGCCGAGTTCTTCATCCTTGCAGCTCCCTTGGTTCGTTCATCATCATTCCGGGTAGGTATTGATCTTCTTCTTCTTCTTCTCATCCGTTTGGTGTGCGTTTGGCCAAGTGAAAAGAGGTGTGTTGTGTGTGTTTGTGTTGATTGCAGCCAGCCGAGAGAAGCCCCGGCAAGAAGACAGATCGCGCCGCGTGCCGCGACGTCCGGCCGGGTCGATCGCGACGCCGGATCGCGCCAAAGCCAGAAGCAGCCAGACAGATCGCCCGCCGTCGCACCGATTCGCCGTCGCTCACGAGTCGCCGGATCTGTTGAAGCAGCCTGCCGCCAGACGCCATCGCCGCTCGCGATCGTGCGGATCGCGTGCGCAGCAGCAGCGAGCGCCAGACGCCAGCGGCGCCGCGCGCGCCGCCGCCAGACGTTCGCGCGCGCGCGCGCGCCGCCAGACGTTCGCCGCGCGCCGCCCGACGTTCGCGCGCGCCTTCGCCCGAGACGTTCGCCGCGCGCGCGCGTCCCTACCGAGTGCTTTCGCCGCCGTGTCCGCGATCGCGACGCCGGCGCCCGCGCGCCGCGCCAGACGCTGCCGCCCGGCGGCGCGTCCGCTGTCCTGCCGTGCGTGCGCAGCAGTAGCGCAGCAGCGCGCGTCCCTGCCGTCGTGCGTGCGGCGCCCGACCACTGCCGTGTGCGGCTTGCGCAGCTCCAAGCTCGTGTCGTCGTCGTGCGCGTGAGTTCCCGAGCCGAGCTTGTTGTTTCTATTGTTGTTTAGACATTTTAGATGCCGATTATTGTTGGTTTGCTAGGTTCCCGCTCGCTAGCTCGGGATTGTTCCATGACTTAGGATTTGTGTGTAGAAGCCTCCCGGAGACCAAGGTAAGGATTTCTTACGGAGTTGTGTGGGCCCTGCGGTATATTTGTGATTGTTGCTTTGTATGCTGTGTATGATTACTAGCATGTTTAGCCCTAGGTGCTCTGTTCAATTCTCGATGGCATGAACTCTTGTATTGTTTCTCATGTTAGCCCATGCTAGGTTGTTCCATTCGGCATGTTCGATATCTGTCTTGCTTCGTAGTATCATGCTAGGTTCCTTGTATCTGTTGAGCACGTATTGGGTGCATTGTTTGAATTATTATTATTGTTATGGTTTAGAGTTCGGGTAGGTAGCATCATCCGAGCCGGATGCATAACGTAACTTGCATCCCCGATAGGGACGCACGAGATGGTACTCAGTCCACGATCCCGTTAGGGTTTAGCTAACCCTAACCGCCCCGCAATCTTGGGTGAGGGTGGCGATCGTTAAATGCCCCAACGGTCGGGATGATGACTTGGCATTGCCTCGCCCCGGCGATCGGCACGTCCTCGGCGTGTTCGGCCGTAGCCCTTGATTGCCACTGTTAGGGCAAGGACCGCTTCTTCGGTGTAAGCCTACCACGGCCGGTTCCTTAGCCTCAGTGCGGTGGTACAGTGACATAGTTCACGTGTCAGTCTCACACCCTATGTCGGTGACACCGATCCGAGATTTAGTTAGGCATGGTGGATCGAACACAGGCGGCTTGCCACTAGACCCGGCACCCCCGAGTTTGCAGTAGCATGCGGTGCGCGCTTACGCTCATTACTGGCGCCGTGGAGAGCTCCTCGGGATCTTGAGCAGTGCACCTTTCGTATCGGCGATGAGACAGCCGAGGCGGGACTTGTTCCGTATAGCGCGTTTAGTGTGTTGTGGTATTTCCGGACTAAGACCCCGAGTTGGCATCCGAGGTCCAATTGTGGACTTAGCTATGTGCTCCGCTCTCGTGTTTGTACTCATAGCTTGCATACGTTCTTCTAGATGATCATGTATATCGTATTGTACCCGGTTGGGGATTCTTCTACTGGTAATTCGTTACTCACCCTTATTCTCGTGGTTTTCCACAGGTAATCAAGCGGGAGACAGGATGGTGAAAGGGAAGGCTGTGATCATGGAATCTCTTTGTCATCTCTGATTATTTTATTTTATCATGACTCTTGACTTTTGTTATTTCCCCTGAATGCATGTAGACGGGCACAGAGCCCCAGGATGTTTTCTTACGTTTTATGGATTCCAGCATATTTGTACTTGTGGATTGTTTTAATGGTTTAAATAAATCTCTACGATCGTGAGTATGCTTTTAGAAATGTATGTTTTGGTTGTTGAATGTTTTTGTTTTTACTTGGGATCCGAAATGTATTTTTCATAATGTTTTTTTATTTTCACTACATGCATTGGGGTAAAGGCCCATTTAGAGCCCCTTTTGGGTCGGGTCTTTCTGATTGGTATCAAAGCTCGAGTCATAGATTCTGAGAGTCGACCTTTTGTTGTAGGTCGTTTTTCCATGATCATCGGCACTCTGACGGTCATCAGTGCACGCCTAAGTTTACTATTTGTTGTTGAAAAAGGGTTAAGAATTTACAATACTGTCATCTTGTGTATGCCTTGTGTAGTGTTGTTGTGAGACGCAGCGAGTTACGACTCGTTGTTGGTTTGGGCTTAGTGAGCCATCATGCCAACTTTCCCGCAGTGCGAGCAGTTTGTTTAGCAGCTTGTTGAGGTATCCAGATAGATTCGGATGCCCCTAGGACATCGTTCCAGAGGGAGGTAGAGCTTAGACTCCGTTGGCCATTTGTGGCCCGATTGTCGCTTTTTCCCTAGTGAGAGGGTGGTGGTGCTTCGTGCGGATCGCAAGTATGTTGATCGCACCCCAGAGGAGCAGGGCGCTTGGCATGTCCGACCGAGGAGTTGGACCGATCGTGTTGATGTTGAGGCGCGTCCGGGGTTGTTAGGCCCGCATGCGATTTGGCCCCGGCAGTTTAGTTGCCTAGAGGAGGGGTAGAGGCTAGCGGCGCCTCAGTGAGACTCCTTGAGCAGAGTGTGCTCCAGCCATGAGAGATTTGATGGCGTGTCTTTAGCTATCAGAGAGCGGAGACCCAGCGTGATTTGTAGCGCGTAGTGAGGAGTCCCGGCACAGATAGCCCGGTGTGAGTTTGTTTCAAAGCATTTTTCCCCAGTAGCTCTTGTAGCCCGGAGGTTCCGGGAGGGCATGATCAGCAGAGTTTATTGAGATGAGTTTGTTGGCATTGATGGAGACGCTAGGTTGGCAAATGGATGCCTGTAGAGCTCAATGTTTTAGTAATTCCTACTGCTAGTAGTAAAGTAGTTGGTCAGGTTTGAGTTTAGCATCCGTGTGTGGGATGCCCTGCTGTTCAGAGGCCGAGGTGTGCCGTTCCTGTGCTGTTTGGTTCATCAGATGGTGGTGGAAGTCCCTTGTGAGAGGTGGACTAGCAGAGTCTCCACCAGTCGCCCGATTGTTTGGCAAGTTGCCGTGTTAGTGGCTTGAGGCAGATGAAGGGTCATCTTTGCCCCTTGCGAGCCTCTTTGTTGTTTAATGACCCAGCTTCCTCGAGATGTGGATTTGGTAGTAGTAGCACTTGAGGTGCATTGGTTGGTGTGCCACTTTGGCACTAAGTCCAGTTCGAGCTTGAGTTTGGCTTGGGCATAGCAGATGGTTCTATGTCGTTCGGAGTTCAGCGTACTCCTTTAGCCTTGGATCTGTTTATGGCAGTTGCACCCGTTTAGGTCGTGCCAGAGGGCTAGTTCAGTGGTAGTCGATGGACTACAAGCGAAAGGATGCTCGAGAGGAGCCGGAGCCTCTTCCTGTGTTTACGGAGGTTGAGTAAGTCGCAGGTTGCCGGTTGGTAAATGTTGGTGCGCGTGAGTCTCGCGCTAGTGTTAAGGCCAAGAGATTTTCCTTGTGGTTGGTAGTGCGGTCAACTACCTTCGAGTGCCTAAATCTCGAGGAGAGTTGAGCATTGTAGATGCGAGTTTGGTCCGGTGAGGGACCATGAGTTGGATGCTTATCGGATGATTTGGATGCCTATGAGGCGAGTTGGATGCTTTTGAGGCGAGATGAGTGATGCCTTGCAAGAGGTTTTGGATGCCTTAGGGGTAAGCACCCTTGGTAGAGGCTTGGTACAAAGTAAGTTTGGTTTGGCATGATTATACTTTGGTAGAGCAAGGTTGCCTCAGCTTCGAGTATCGTGTGGAGATGGAACTTTTGGTGTTCCTTGGATTGTTTGTATCATTTGCCAGGAGTTATCGTTGCTTTGTGGAAAAGCGCTTGTTAGTCTTGGATCTCTAAAGGAAGGTTGGGAGTTGTGCACACAAGTGTGTTTTGTGTGGTTCGTTCCGTGGCGAGAGTTTCAGATCCATGTAGGGTTTGCTTTGGAGATCTCGTGCTCAGTTCCTTGAGAAGTTGGACTCCAGGTGGTTGTTGTAAGGTTTTGGTTGAGGTGGTAAGGATACCGTGCTCGTGGTATCAAGTTGTTGCTTAGGCAAGATTTGTTAAGTTGGGCCTAAGCTTGGTTGGCGGATCTTTTGTTGATCGTTGGTTGGAGTTGATTGGAAACCGAACAAGAGCGATGGTAGCTAAGCGCGTGGTTTCGATCGTCATGGCTAAGAGAGTTGTTCGGATCCTTCCTTGGGTAGAAGTTATGTTGTGGCCGATGCTTTGAGTAGGGGGATGAGGCATTCTGTAGCGTTTCGGGTCCTCTAGGTTCCCAAGGAGTTGGAGTTGGCCAGCATGGTTAGGATGCCGGAAATTGGAGTTGTTTGTTCAGCGATTATCTGTTAGATCGTATGCCAAGAGCAGTGTGTGTGTCGAGGGTTGCCGAAGAACCCTAGGTTGTGGAGAGCCTCTCAGAGCTCGATTAGGCCCGGCTAGTGAGTTTGGTTGGCTAGCTGGAGGCGTGTAGTTTGTAGCCTCGGTGGAGTTGCTAGCGATCTTGGTAGACTAGCAAGCTAGTGTTTGTTTGGAGTAAAGTCCGGAGTGGTTTTTGTGTGGTGGCAAGTTGATGCTTGGTGTTGACCAAGGTGTGGATTGTAGTTGCTAGAGTTTAGTTTTGCTCGTGGGGCGAGTGGTTTGTGCCATGTTGGTTGTTTTTCCTGTTTCGAGGATGTTGAGTTGCCCCGTTTGGCATTTGGAGGTTGATGCGAGATGGACCCTTGTTGTGCCCCGTGAGATTAGATGTTGTTGCTCTGGTGGAGCAAGACGGTGAGCGTATGTGGAGTTCTCTGTCCGTTGGTTGTCCGCTTGTAAGAGCCGTTTCCTTGGGGAGTTGTCGTTACTCCCTTGGTCTTGGAGTTAATGGTGGAAGCGCTAGCTTGAAGGAAAAGTTTGTTGGTCGCTTGGAAGTAGTCGTTGTCCGATTAAGCGGATTCTTGGATGGTGTTCTAGATTTGCGCATAAAGGTTGTTACGCCTCTTGTGAGTGTTTGGCCAAGATTTGGTTCGTTTGTTGTTTCGAGAGCTAGTTCGGTTCTATTTGGAGGGCGTTTATACGAGGTCTTGTTCCTAGTCATAAGTTTTGGGAGTTGACCCCTCCCTCAGCGATTGAGCAAGTCTTTGTTTGTTTCGGTTTGGTGGTCCGATTGGTTGAGTTTTCTCTTGGGTGTTGCTTCCAAGAGAGTTGGTTGTTGTTGCCTTGGGTTTGAGCAAGTCGGCGTGTGTGGAGTGGAGTTGCGCCATCCGGAGTTTGCTTCTTTGGGAAGTCGTTTCCCGTTTGGCAAAAGTCAGCTTAGCTCCTGAGTTGTGTAGTCGATCAGAGTAGCGCAGCTGTCAGCCCAGCGAGAGGGTCCCTGCTTTGTGTTGTTAGCAAGCAAGAGTTGTTTGTTCCCGCAAGGGCGGAGGCCAGCCAGTAAGAGTTGAGTTGTTCTGGAAAGTTGTTGGTTCTTTGGGGATTGAAGATTTCCTTTCCCTCTAGCCTCTGTGGTGGTTGAGTTGCTCCTTGGATGCCAGCCTCGAGTGATAGCTTGCGAGGTAGTCTTGCGGATTCGTGTGGCTCAGGATCATTAAGCTTTGAGGTTGTCGTTATCCGTTTTCCTTGTGAGGTTTTGGGAGTGGAGCTTCTGGTTGGAAGATGAGTTAGGCTTAGGCTTAAAGGGGAAGTCCTTTGAGTAGCCAGTTGGATTTTAAGAGTTGAGTAGTAGCTTGGAGGCGAGCGTTGCTCGTTATAAGTTTGGGTTGAGTTCACGAGCAAGCCCTTCTCGGGCTTTGTTCCTAGTTGTTGTGAGTTCCCGGTTGGCGTTAGCAGAGCGCGCGTTGAGTGAGTTGGCACAGAGGTGTCGTGGCATTGGTTGGTAAGTTGTTGATTTGTTTTCCTCAAGGTGTTGTGTCGCAGATAGGCTGCGTGATGGTTTAGTCCTTGCTTCCCGAGTTTTCCTTGAGAGGAATGTTGGATGTTCCTTGCTCTGGCGATGTTCTCCTTGGTCGGTTCTTTGGTAGGTGTTCGTTGGAAAGTTTGCGTTCGGCCGATGAGGAGTTCTAGTTTGTTGGCTTGGCCGAGTGGAGTCTGTGCTTGGCCCTGTTTTTTTTTTTTTTTTTTTTTTTTTTTTTTGGTGGCCGCGTGGTGAAGTTTGGTGGTGTGAGTGTTGTTAGCCGTCTGGTGTACCAAGATGGTGCCCCTTGCCTTTGGTTCGACGATTTCTCCTTAAGATGGTTGCTTAAGTGTTGTGGTCGTGTTCTAGTTGGAGAAGTTTGTCTTTTTGGATCAGTCGCCAGTTGGTGGTTCGTTTGTATCTCGTTAAAGAAATTTGTAGTCAAGGTTTGAGGTTTGTTGGTCTCTTGTGAAGTAAGAGTAGGCCATTTAGTTTTGGAATCTGGAAGGTTGAGTTGTTTGCTTGATTTGTTGTAGGGTTGAGTTTGTTTGTTGACAGCTGTGCACAGTGTTTTTATGTATCGATGTTGGGGCAGCATGTGCCGGACCCATTGCTCATTGTGGACTTTGAGCCCTTGCAGCTGATTGAGGGTTTGGGCTTCGAGGAGAAGCCTATGAGTATTCTGGTCTTGAGTCGAAGACGTTGCGTAGAAGTGAGATCCGTTGGTAAAATTTTAGTGAAGGAGTGCGAGTTCGGAGGAGGCGCTCGTGAGCGGGAAGGACGGGATGAGAATGCGTTATCTGTGTTGTTTTCAGTCTTAAGGACTTTCGAGGACGAAAGTCATAAAAGGAGGGAATATTGTAACGACCTAGGTTTTCATCCCCGGTCTTCCGGTATGCCCTAGGGGTATTTTAGTAATTTGGTCGGGCCGTCGAGGGCGTTTATATCTTTCCAGTTGCTAAAATTATTGGATGGATTTATGTAGGTTTTTGGAAGGATTTGTGGTTTGGTTTGAGCAAGGTTTGGTGCAAAAGTAAAAATAAAGGAAATTGTCTTCATGGTGGGATTTGAACCCAGGTCTCAGGGGAAGCTTGTGGGGATGTGTACCAATTGAGCCATTAGGTGCTCTTGTTGCTCTCCCCTGCATCATTTTATGGTTAGCCTTGCATTTTGGGAATTTTGGAGCATTTGGTTAAATGAAATAGAAATTAGGTTTGTCTAATCTTCTTCTCCAAAGTGTGTGGCCGCCAAGCTTTTCTCTCCATTGCCTTGCCGAGTTCTTCATCCTTGCGGCTCCCTTGGTTCGTTCATCATCATTAGGGTAGGTATTGATCTTCTTCTTCTTCTTCTCATCCGTTTGGTGTGCGTTTGGCCAAGTGAAAAGAGGTGTGTTGTGTGTGTTTGTGTTGATTGCGGCCCCGAGAGAAGCCCGGCCAGAAGACTGATCGCCTCCCTGTCGTCGCACGTCCGGCCCGGTCGGATCGCGACGCCGGATCGCGCGCAAAGCAGCAGAAGACAGATCGCCCTGCCGTCGCACGATTCGCCGTCGCTCACCAGTCGCCCGGATCGGTGAAGCAGCCTGCCGCGACGCCATCGCTCGCCGGATCGTGCGGATCGCGCGCAGCAGCGAGACGCCAGACGCCGGCGCGCGCGCGCGCGCGAGACGTTCGCCGCGCGCTTGCGCGCCAGACGCGCGCGCGCGCGCCCGCGACAGACGCCGCGCGCGCGCGCCGCCTTAGACGTTCGCGCGCGGGCCTTCGCCCGACGTTCGCTTCGCGCTCCCGCCGCCCGAGACGTCGCGCGCGCGCGCGTCCCTACCGAAGCTGCTCGCCGTGTCGCGCCGCACGCCCAGCGCCCGCGCGCGCGCCGCCGCCGACGCTCGCGCGCGCTCGCGTGTCGCTGCCGTCTGCCGTGCGGTAGCGCGGCCGGTAGCGCGTCCTGCTGCGTCGCGCGTGCCGGTAGCAGCGGCCAGCGCCCGACCTGCCTGCCGTGCCTTGCTTGCAGCGGCTCCAAGCTCGTGTCGTCGTGCGCGTGAGTTCCCTTGAGCCGAGCTTGCTGTTCTATTGTTGTTTAGACATTTTAGATGCGATTATTGTTGGTTTGCTAGGTTCCCGCTCGCTAGCTCGGGATTGTTCCATGACTTAGGATTTGTGTGTAGAAGCCTCCGACCAAGGTAAGGATTTCTTACCGGAGTTGTGTGGGCCCTGCGGTATATTTGTGATTGTTGCTTTGTATGCTGTGTATGATTACTAGCATGTTTAGCCCTAGGTGCTCTGTTCAATTCTCGTGGCATGAACTCTTGTATTGTTTCTCATGTTAGCCCATGCTAGGTTGTTCCATCTCGGCATGTTCGATATCTGTCTTGCTTCGTAGTATCATGCTAGGTTCCTTGTATCTGTTGAGCACGTATTGGGTGCATTGTTTGAATTATTATTATTGCTATGGTTTAGAGTTCGGGTAGGTAGCATCATCCGGCCGGATGCATAACGTAACTTGCATCCCCGATGGGGGCGTGCGAGATGGTACTCCGTCCTCGATCCCGTTAGGGTTTAGCTAACCCTAACTACCGCCCCGCAATCTTGGGTGAGGGTGGCGGTCGTTAAATGCCCCAACGGTCGGGATGATGACTTGGCATTGCCTCGTCCCCGGCGATCGGCACGTCCTCGGCGTGTTCGGCCGTAGCCCTTGATTGCCACTGTTAGGGCAAGGACCGCTTCTGGTGTAAGCCTACCACGGCCGGTTCCTTAGCCTCGGAGTGCGGTGGTACAGTGACGACATAGTTCACGTGTCCGAGTCTCACACCCTATGTCGGTGACACCGATCCAGATTTAGTTAGGCATGGTGGATCGAACTCGGGCGCTTGCCACTAGACCCGGCACCCCTCGAGTTTGCGGTAGCATGCGGTGCGGCGCTTACGCTCATTACGGCGCCGACTGGAGAGCTCCTCGGGATCTTGAGCGATGTTGCACCTTTAGACGATCGGCGAGACAGCCGAGGCGGGACTTGTTCCCGTATAGCGCGTTTAGTGTGTTGTGGTATTTCCGGACTAAGACCACGAGTTGGCATCCGAGGTCCAATTGTGGACTTAGCTATGTGCTCCGCTCTGTGTTTGTACTCATAGCTTGCATACGTTCTTCTAGATGATCATGTATATCGTATTGTACCGGTTGGGGATTCTTCTTTGGGTAATTCGTTACTCACCCTTATTCGTGGTTTTCCACAGGTAATCAAGGGGAGACAGGATGGTGAAGGGGAAGCTACGTGATCATGGAATCTGCTTTCATCATCTCGATTATTTTATTTTATCATGACTCTTGACTTTTGTTATTTCCCCTGAATGCATGTAGCGGGCACAGAGCCCGGGATGTTTTCTTACGTTTTATGGATTCCAGCATATTTGTACTTGTGGATTGTTTTAATGGTTTAAATAAATCTCGATCGAGTATGCTTTTAGAAATGTATGTTTTGGTTGTTGAATGTTTCTGTTTTTACTTGGGATCGAAATGTATTTTTCATAATGTTTTTTATTTTCACTACATGCATTGGGGTAAAGGCCCATTTAGAGCCCCTTTTGGGTCGGGTCTTTACAACCAAGCCTACCTCCATGCAAGCAACGGAACGAAGCTTGCCTCAAATATGAAGCACATCTCACAAGTCCAAACGATAACACATCTGAGCTTAACCCTCTAGCTTAGGCTTATTGCACCTTCCCACCGAAAACTTCGTAAAGCAGAACTCCACTACTCGGTTAACACCAACTACCGGGAACCAGATTACCAATAATGGTGGCAGAGCACAAACCACACTAACCAAAGAAAGATCCTCAAAATGTCAAGACCCTAATCCATCCACAATGGTGCAACCTCAACCCACAACTGATACAAAGGAGTTCTTCCACTACAAAGGTGCAACATCTTCCATGCCAACACACAAAAATCTTAACCAACTAGGCCAAACACTCATAAGAGGCGAGAACAACCCTTACCGCAACTTCGAGAACACCACTCAAGAGTCCGCTTAACTTGGACAAACAAGCGCTCCAAGCAAGCAAAGACAAACTTTTCCTCCTACTAGCACCACTACTACCAATTCCAAGACCAAGGAATAACTTGACAACTCCCAAGGAGAAGCAGATCCTTACAAGAGGACAACCGAAGGACGAGAGAGCTCCACAACCGCTCATTTGTCTTGCTTAGCTAAGCACGGCATCCAACTCTCCTAGAGGCAACAACAAGGGGGGGTCCACCATAGACTAGACCGCCAACCATGGGCAAGAGAAGACTCACCCCCAAACATCAAATAAGGGCACTCTCAAACTCTGGGAACAGGAGAGACATCCTACAGGGCAAACCACTTACCCACGAACAAGGCTAACTCCTTGGCAACTCGAAAACCACACCTTGGCCAACATCAAGCACCAACTTGCCACCACACCGGAACCAAATCCGGACTCTACTCCAAACAAACTCTGGCTTGCTAGCCTACCAAAACTGCCAGCAACTCACCCGAGGCTACAATCTACTCGACTCTGGCTTGCCAACTAAACTCACTACCTGGGTCTGACTGAGCTCTGGCGAGGCTCTCCACAACTAGGGTTCTTCGACAACCCTCGACACACACTGTCGTCTAACGGTCTAACAACCAACTGCCTGAACAAACAACTCATTTTCCCAGCATCACAACCACGTTGGCCTGCTCCAAACCTCGAAACCAAAAAGACCAGAAACGCTTCAGAATGTGTCATCCTCCTACTCAAAGCATCAGCCACCATGTAGCTTCCACCCAGGGTAAGGATTCCGAGCAACACTCTTAGCAACTGCGATCAGAAACTACGCGGCTTCACTACAACCACCATTTGTTCAGTACCATCTGAACTCCAACCAAGAGCCACAAGAGGTTCCACCAACCAAGCTTAGGTTCAGCTTAACAAACTTGCCTAAGCAACAACCCGACTACGAGCACGGTATCCTTACAACCTCAACTAAAGCCTTACAACATCCACCTGGAGTCCAACTTCTCCACGAACTGAGCACCAGTCCTCCAATGCAAACCCTACATGGTTCTGAAACTATCACCACCAGAACGAACTACACAAAACATACTTGTACGGATAACTCTCAACCTTCCTTCAGAGATCCAAGACTAACAGATGCTGTTCCAAAAGGCAACACTAACTTCTGGCAGAGATACAATCAACCCAAGGAACACCAAAAGTTCCATCTCCACACGATACTCAAGCAAGTGGCAACCTTGCTCTGCTAAAACATAACGATGCCAAACCGAACTTACTTTATACTAAGACTCTACCAAGTGTGCTTTACACATAAGACAACCTGCTCATCTCATAAGGCATCCAACTCATCTCATAAGCACCAAACTCATCTCATAAGCATCCAACTCACGGTCCCTCCGCTGAACCGAACTCGCATCTACAATGCTCACTCAACTCAGGTTTAGGCACCCGAAGGTAGTGGACCGCACTACCAACCACAAAGATCTCTTGGCCTTAGCACTAGCGTGAGACTCACCCGCACTAACACTTACCAGCCGCCAACTTGCTGACTTACTCAACCCCCCCAGTAACACCGGGAAGAGGCTCAGCTCCTCTCTCGAACATCCTTTCACTTGTAGTCCTTCGACTACCACCTGAACTAGCCCTCTTGCACGACCTAAACAAGTGCATTTTCCATAAATGGATCCAATGGCTAAAGAAGTGTGCTGAACTCCGGACGGGTCATAGAACCATCTGCTTATACCCATGCCACACTCAGGTCTGAACCAGACTAGAGCCAAAGCGGCACACCAACCATTGCACCTCAAGTGCCACTACTACCAAATCCACATCTTACTACAAATGGGGCCAGCAAGGTCACAACCTCAAGTGACAAAAACTATGGCGAGGCATACAAGAGCTCAACTCAAACAACCATGCCTAAGGCATCTCATCAAACGAAGTCTCATCGCCTACTCTTGCATCTCCACATGATGCTCAACAAAACTCCGCCGCTCTCTCAACATGCAGCCTAGCCCTACTCTAGGGGCTCACCATAAGAAGAGTGCTCAACTCTACTGGACAACCTGGGGAAACCACCAACGGATCACGTCCGATGGGAACATCGCTCGTTGCACCCTTAACCACGTGGTTCCGACTTACTAGCCGCAAAACAACAACACTTACAGGAGAACAAGGATGTCTCGGCAACCACCTCGAAGGCTACCAACTCTACTGACTACTCACCGGGCAATCAACCATCCGCTAAGGTTCAAGATCAACACTGAACTACCCGGGTTAGTCCACACTAGGACTGCTCCACAAGCATCAACATGAGCAAAAGCCAAAGCTAACTCCTCTCCTAGAGTGGTACTCCGGGGCAAAACACCTCCACCCTCTCACTAGGGAATTAATGGTGGGCCACACGTGGCCCTACGGAGTCTAACCTCTGCCTCCATCCGGAACGATGTCCCAGTGCAGTATCCGAATCTATCCGGATATCTCAACAAACCACAACATCTGACTCACACTGCGGGAAGTTGGCATGATGGCGCTCTAAACCCAAACCAACGACGAGTCGAAACGCTTTGCGTCTCCGCTCCACAACACAAAACAAGGCATACACTAGATGAAAGGTATTGTAAATTCTTAACCCTTTTCTAAAAACAGAAAACTTAGGCGCACTGATGACCGCCGGAGTTTGGTGATCATGGGAAAGACGACCTACAACAAAAGGTCGGTCTACAAAGTCTATGACTCGAGCTCTCGATACCAAGCAGTAAAGACCCGACTCAAATGGGGTTCTAAATGGGCCTTTACCCCAATGCATGCATTCAAAATAAAACAATATGCAACATACTTTCAGATTCCAAGTAAAACTAAAACATTAAAAGTCCTGTTTTCAAGCACTTGTTTGGGGAAAAGTACATTTCTAAAAGTATACTCACGATCGAGATTTATTTAAACCATTCAAAAACCTTTTCAGTCACGACTATCTTTGGAATCCATAAAACATGAGAAAACGTCCCTAGGGCTCCGTGCCCGTCTACATGCATTCGTGGGAAATATAAAGTTAAGAGTCATAAAATGAATAAAAGTGTCGAGTGACAAAGCAGTGCCCATGATCACGGCTCCTCCTTCACCATCTGTCTCGCTCCTTGGTTACCCGTGGAAAACCACAAAATAAGGGTGAGTAACGAATTACTCAAGAAGAATCC